>PVLD010015663.1:0-47787 GCA_004027595.1 Dinomys branickii | reverse complement strand
AGGGCGTTAGGACCCAGCCAATCTTCCTCCCCGCGCGGAGCGTCTCTGGCTCCCGGCGTTTGGGGCCCTCCGCGCGGCCTGCCCGATACGCGCGAAACGTGGGATTGCCGGGCGTCTCCGCCGCTAACAAGCCGATCTCTGTCGGGAGTCGCCGGAAGGCTGCACCGGCTCGGGAGGCGGGAGGGACCGAGCTGGCTGCATTCCCAGGACGCTTGGACCGGGCCAAGCTTCCTCCCCGCGCGGATCGTCCCTGGCTCCCAGCGTCTGGGGCTTTCCCACGTCTCGCCACGGCAGCCTGGTCCACCCTACCACATCTCCCCCGGCATCTCAGAGAAATACGCCCAGTTTGAACTTCCCAGCCGAGGTCCCGGCATTCACGCTCGCCAAGTCTGTCTCGAGCTGGTGGTGTTTATTAAGGAGGATCGCTCCCTTGCTGCTCACCTGGTCGCCATCTTCCCATCCGCCCCATCCTATGCTTATTTGAAGAATATTTTTCCTGTGTATAGAATTCTAACTTAGCAGTTATTTTCTTTTATAACTTTCAATAAGTCAGTCCCCTGGGTAGCTGGTTTCTACAGATACTCTTGAGAACTTGGCTGTTCTAATTATTACATCTTTGCAAATAGAATATCCCTTTCTGGCTGCTTTAAGATTTCTGTAATTTTGATTTTTAGCATTCTTACTCTGATAGGTTAAGGTCATAAATTTAAAAACAATTCTCTGCTTTTCTAAAGCATATTTTTTTCAGTACCTGAAATCAAACTCAGGACCTTGTATTTGTGAAACAAACACTGTGCCACTGCGCTATATCCTGGCCCATCGGTAGAACTTGTTAAAACATGGCAAAAACTTGGGGTATGAAATTATCTTTCCAAAAGAAAATGATAAAGCATTAGATATAGAGCTAGTTAATGTAAGGTAAGAGGTTTCTCTTTTAGGTACTTTTACATACTCCTTATTAACAGTGCTTAGCAAAATCCAACAATATGCTGTATATAAGGACCACATTTAACTCAAAAGGAAATTCATAGGCTGAAAGTCAAAGGCCGAAATAAATTAGCTTTGAATGTCAGGTATTTTGTCTCAGCAATGAGAAAAGTAACTGAGACAGTTGGGATTTTAAAAGAGTGTTTTCACAATCTCTAAGCTGTATTGGAATAAAAATAATAAACTGCTTTTCTTTCGATAATAATCTGAAAAAGTTTATGAACTAAATCCTGTAAGCCAGATATTTGATTTATTATATTGATACAGCATGATGGAAAGTATCTGAAGCATTTTGATTTTCTTGAAAGGTTATTCAGTGAAAATTTTGGTTTGCAAAAATAGATGTACAAAAAGTATATGCTGTTGTTATTACCTAGAATCCAATAAAAGATAGCTTTTGCAAATTATAACCATGTGTGAAGGAGTGTCTTTCACAGTTGGTTATATTAGATACCAGAGTAACTTGTTTCATATTTTAAGCATTGAGATGACTCCTCAAATTCATATTCCTATGGCTCTCATGTGACATGTGATAAAAATAACACAAACTATTCTGGCAATAATTGAGACAGCAAATTCTACAGGCAATTGATTAAATGGAGTAATGATATTCCCAGGGACATTGTGTGCATGCAATATCTGTACATATTCTCTCCTAAAAACTATTAAGTGCAAGGTTTATGTCTCAAACCTTATAATTAGAAAAAATGAGAACATAAGGGAATATGACTGAAGGATGAGCACCTCGATAGTAAATATTGTATTGTGTTATAATTAGTAAATGTTACAATTTTTAACTGTCAACATGTAACATATATTTGCCATTAAAGTAGCAATTAGCTGCATACATTAGGAACAAAATTGGAACTGTTTTTTTCCTTCTGAACTGGTCTGTTTTATCAGATTTTAAATGATGGTAACATTCTGATGGCATGGTGTGATCAGCCATTTTAGATACCAGATAGAGGTTGAAGAGCAGAGTATAACATACAGGTGGCTTCTCCTGGGGCCTGTCAGGTACCTCCTGTTTCAGGGGAGGGTAATAGCTATACCTTTTTGCTAGATAGTCAAAGCCCTTGTATACACTTAACTTTTATCACCAACCATTTTTCCCTTTTCATCTTTTTGGGAAAAAAAATAGACTTTTCTGGCTGATAGAAACATACATCCCATAATGCTTGTTGTTGCACTGTCTCACTTTCCGTAATAACTTCGCCAGCCATAGCACCTGTGCAAATCTTTTTTTTTTTTTTTTTTTTGTACTGAGAATCAAATTCAGGACCTTGCGCTTACTAGGCAGGTGCTGGTGCCACTGAGTTACATCCCCAGCCCACCTGTGCAAATCATACCTGCCCTCCAACCTGACTTTTGTTTTATGTGCTTATTTTTTCTCCATAACATCTGTCATCTTTGAACAAATGATGTGGATGTCACACCTCAGCTATTAGTGTGTTCTTTCATCATGTATGTTTATCTGTATGTGTGATTTCTATTTGCCGCTTCCTTTCTCCAATATTTTTATTATGAGAAAGTTCAAGTGAGTACAAAATAGGTAGCTAGTGTAATAAACTTCTGTGTATACAGCATTCAGACTCAGCATTCTGGTGGGTTTGCTTTTCCTAGACTTCTACCTATCCTGTTTTTATGACTTGTTTGTAAGGAAAGATTCAAAC
This sequence comes from Dinomys branickii, assembly GCA_004027595.1. NCBI lineage: Eukaryota > Metazoa > Chordata > Mammalia > Rodentia > Dinomyidae > Dinomys > Dinomys branickii. Next base: position 45,127 of record PVLD010015663.1, on the reverse strand, counting down.
GCTAACCATACAGATTTGATAGATGGAGGTATTTATACATCCCACGCCCCGTCAAGTTATAGAGCATCTTTATCATCTTTAGAAAGTCTCTAGCTGAGCTGGCATTCTCGCACACACCTGTAATCCAAGCATTCTGGGAGACTGCAGCAGGGTCACAAGATTCTCAGTCCAGCCTGCACAATTTAGCAGCTTAGCAAGACCGTGCCTCCAAATAAAATAAAATAAATAAAAAGGATTGAGGATATAGCTCAGTGTGAAGACCCTGGATTTAATCCTTAGTACAGCAAGGAAAAAAAAGAAAAGTCTATTTTCATCTCTTCTCAGTTAATATCTTTTCCCCCTGCTCCCACATAGCTGTTTTTCTACAATAGTTTTGTTTTAACTATTCTAGAATTTTATTTATTTTATTTTATTTTTTGAGACAGAATCTTGTTATGTAGTTGAGGCTGGCCTTGAACTCATGGGATGCTCTTCCATCCACCTTCTGAGTTCTGAGATTAATAGCATATGCCACCCACCACTCCCGGCTATTCTAGAACTTTCTATAAATAGAATAAAGTAACAAATTTTTAATGTTGGTCTCATTTTGTTCAAGATGCTGTATTTTTTTTAACATTAATTGGTGGTTTTCTTGTAATGGTGGCTACTTATATTCTTATATTTGTGCAGTGTTTCTTTTAAGGATTACGCTATAATTGTTAAATATCTTCTATATAAAAATTTTATGGACAAAAAATTTTATGGGCATAAATTTCATTTATCATGCATAAGTTACTACAGATTTTCTGGATCAAGGAGTTGGTACATCCATATTCACACAAGAAACTGCTACTGACACGTCTATAACTCCAGGTACACAAGAGGCTAAGGAGGATGATAAATTTGAAGTCAGCCAGGGTAATTTAGTGAGACCTTGTCTCAGAACTTAAGAGGAGCATGTGTATCTCAGTGGGAGGCTCTGGATTCAACCCCAGTGCCAGCCACCCCCTAAACAACAACAAAAGCCCAGAGGCATTGACAACACCACCACCAAGCCTGCCAAACCCTCTTCCAAAGCGGCTGTGCCATTTCCACACCCTCGAGGGACTTGTGAGGCCCTGGTTGCTCATGTTCTCCACATCACTGGTGCTGGCCGCTTGGAATTTACCCATTCTACGGTGCGTGCGGTGCTAGCTGCACGTGACTGTCCGCTTGCATTTCTCTTAGGACTAAAGATGTTGAGCAGTTTTTCACAGCTTATTGCTCATTTCTACAAAATTTGAATATGTTATGTTATCAGCTCACATTAGTGATGTAGACTGAAAGATTTTTATTTTGATGTTGGTACTGTGTGTGACACACCTAGGTTATGTTCATGCCCATATATTTCGCTCTCCTCTCCTCCCCATCCCCTTTCTCATCTCTAAGGATCCACTATCTACTGCCCTGTCATCCCTCCTTTAAAAAAATTCAGATTTCTTGTATAAAAGAAAACATGAGGTGTTTAACTTTCGGAATCTGTCTTCTTATCACTTAACGTCATGGCCTCTTCACTGACCATTTGATGTTTTACTTTATGAAATGCAAATTTATGTCATTTGTCCAGTTATAAAAAAAATTCTTTGAAATTTTTTCCCAATTAAGGTAAGAATTCTCTCCCTCTCCTCCCTTCTTTCCTTCTTCCCCTCTTTTCCCTTTTTTCCCCTTTCAGTTAAACCCAGAACCTCAAATATTCTAGGTATGTATGCTGCTACTACTGACCTCCCTACCCGTGGGTCCTGGTTTATTTTCTTTGCTTGGCTTTGGTTTTGGTTTTGGTTTCAGTTTTTGTGTGTGTGTGTGTGTGTGTGTGTGTGTGTGTGTGTGTGTGGTGCTGAGGTTTGAGCCTGATTTAAGAATGATGTTGGGACTTCTGAATGATATCAGGGAAATAATATAAGTTGCAACCTGTGACTTATTCAGATATATAGAGTTCTTGAAGGGACAACAAAGAGTAAGAATAGGGAATATTTGTTGAGAAGGAGGGACTTTAGGCCCTGAGAGACATGAGGGGGCCTAAGCGTGTTGCCATGGACCCCACTTCACAGAGGAAATTTTATAGAGTAAAATCATAAGGCAGGTACAATGTGTGTTAAAGCTATGATCAACCAAAAAGATTATAAGTGTAGCTACTTCAGTAATATTGATCGAATGGGGAAGGAAATCCCGTAGCAAGTGTACATGGAAAGAACAGAGACATTTTCAGGGAGGGATGGCTACAGTAGTCCTGGTCACCCTCCGAGGAGACTGATGTCTATCTAGACTTTATTAGACTGTGTTACCACTTACCTTGTCCCTAGGGGAGGCATGTAGGCCTGGTCCTTTCATCATTATTTTGAGTACTGGCTTCCAACAGATATGCCTTTGACCACAGTTGTAATGTGTGTTTATCTTTTGTACTAATGGACCCAGTCCTCTCTGACTGCCTATATTTCTACATAACTTAGCTGTGTATAAGAAACCTAAGACCTCGACACTGAGCCAATCCTTTTGTGCCTTTATTCTGAGACAGGGTCTCTCTGAGTTGCAAAGTGGCTCAGTGGGCTCAAATTTCTGATGATCTTGGCCTCCCAGCAAGTGAAGGTCGCAGGTATGTACCAGCACACCTGGATCGGAGGTAATTTAAATTATAGTAGTTCTTCAAATACAAAGAAGCAAACCGTTTGCCATAAATCACTTGATACTTTCCCAGGTGTTTAGGTTGGCTATTCATTTTCTTAGTTGTCTTTTGTTTGGGTTTGTTTACAAGTCACCTGTGAGTTAATCCAGGTTTCAGAAACAGTCATCAGCATCAAGTTTAAGCTTTTATGTCCACTATTAAAATGCTCCTGATTCTCCAGGGTAGAAATGGCATCTCTTATAATTGACATAGGACATTTTCTTGTCTTGCTACACTTTTGATGGTACATATCTCACCACATTTCACTGGAGTGCTGTCTTCTTAAACTGATTTCCGGTTTTAATTTATCTGTGTACATTCTTTCGTACTTCACATGTTATCCTGCACAGAACAGGACAGAAGATACTTAGTGAGTGAATGCAATATAACTGAGAAATGAGAGAAGAAGACTAAATGTAAAAAGAAACTAAAATGAAACTTTGCACAATTCCCCCCGCCCCTTTGTTGTCTATTTCAGTGTATGGTAAAGGCAATAAAGAATCCAGAGCTGCTTTAATTGTAAGAGCAGTAATTATTATTTTGAAGTATTTCCAGTATGAGTATTATTCCTCTCTATTCAAGGCCTACATGTTTGCTTTATTTCTTACCCATTGTAATTTTCTAGTTTCATTTTGATCAAATCACCCTCTGAACTTTCTTTATTCCAGCTACTCTGGGCTCTTTGCTTCTCTGCTCCTTCATGTAGCTGTTGGCCTTTCTTTTTGAACAATAATTTCCTTCTTATCATCTTTCCCCCCATTCCCCTCAATTTCTCATTCACTCCTTATATTTTACCTTAGACGTCACTCTCTCAGAATTAGGTCTCTTCTACCCATTAGCCCCTCGATACCCTATTCCTAGCACCCTCTTCAGGTCCCTTGAGATCCATCTCTGTGTGTAATCTACTTCCCTTATACAGCATGTACTGAGTGATATTAAATAATTATATCCTCACAGTTTGTTATTTGTGGCTCTTTGCCTATCTAGAATTTTGGGCAGGAAATGCTATATATATTTTGTTCAACTACATAAATCTCCAGTGCTTAGCATGATACCTGGTTATTGTAGGTATTTCATAACTGTTAAATGCAGGAGAAGTAGGGTCAGCTTCTCTGTCCAAGTGTTTAATTCTGAGGAGCGGACATATGCAGTGCTACCTAGGTGGGAGACACCTGCTGGACTGGATGTGCCAGCTGAAATCAACCTGTTTCTCTGATGACAGATGTCACAACCATTTTGCCTTTAAATACCTCAGCTGGCTCAGTAGGTGCTTCATAGGAGGCACCTACTAAGACCCTGAATATCTTTCAAACCGGGGTCCCCCTCTGGGCAAAAGCATGACTAGCTGGAGATCTTTATATCATGCACCTGATGGTTTTGAAACTGTGCTGTGAAAAAGAATATTACCATGCACTTTACTTATTTTATTCCTGTGACGAAACATGTAAGACCTTGGTGAAAGATTCTGAGAATGACCTCTCCCATTCATTCATTCATTCAAATGATATGGCTGTATTGAATTCCTAGTAGGTACTTGGTACTATTATTCATTTTAAAAAATTCCCTGTTTATGGGACATATATTCTAGTGGAGACAGAAAAAAAATAATCCTCAAACAAATAAAGTAACATATCAGACCTGTGCTATGGCAGGCATAACGTATAAGAGGAGGATAAAGAGTGGGGGTGCAGGGCTGTGGGAGCCAGTCTGGCCAGGTGAGTCCTCACTGAGCAGGCCACATTTAAGCAATGCCCCGAGGCAGAGAGGAGCCATCCTTGCTCACATCTGGGCAAAGAGCTTGTGAGGATACCCTGAGGCAGGAGTGCCCAGGAGTGAGCCCCTAAGACTGTAGAGTAAAATGGAATTTGAGTGTTTTCATTTGCATTTTTCAATGACCAGAGATGGTGAAAACATTTTCCCATGTTTATTGGCCATTTGTACTACAGAGATGCGCCTATGCATTTCAGTCACCCATTTTTTGACTGAGTCTTTTATTTTTTGGGATTTAATGTTGCTGAGTTTTGTTTTTTTTTTTCGTATTCTAGAAATTTGTCCAAAGTACAGCTGGCAGAAATTTTTTCCCATTCTGTGAGTTGTCTTTTCACTGTGTAGTGTTTCCTTTGTTAGGCAGAAGCTTTTTAATTTTACCTAATCTCATTTGTTCATTGTTGGTGTTATTTCTTGTACAACTGGAGGTCAGTTTAGAAAGTGCTTATCTTGATCTTTAAGAGTTTTATCCATTTAACCTTCCAGCAGATTGTTTCTGTTTTAATATTTAGGGTTTCCCTCCATTTGGGTTTTAGTTTAGGACGTGGTGGTAGAAGTAAGTCTGACTCAGTCTTCTGCACAGGGACGGCCAGTTTTCCCAGTGCCATTTGTGAAAGAGGCTGTCTTTCCTCCAGCGCATTTTTGGCCTGCTTTTGACCATTAGATTTAGTGCACATTATTTTTGTTTTAAAAATCTGTTGATTTACTTCATTATATCATCAAAGGAAACTTTATTTTCTGTCATTGCAAACTGTTCTTCACAGTCTTTCATGTACAATCTTTGTAAATTGATCTTGTTAGGAAAAGATAACTTGATGGTTATTTTGGGATCCACAGGTGCTGATTCAAATCCAGTCTTTGGCAATGGAAAATTGAACATTTTTCATCTCAGAAAAAGAAATTAAGTTTCTTCTCCAATTTCATCCTGTAACTACAAAACACAATAAAAATAACTCATTTTTGTCTCGCTTCACACAATTAGCATTTGGTATTGTTTTCCAAGCTGTGTTTTATAGGCACATTTTTATAAATTTAAAGTTAAACAGATATGCAGTATTTTGCTTCTATACTTAATATATTTTATTAGATTTTTAATAGCAGATATTTTGTAAGGCATGATTTTTAGTGACTTTCAAACATTCCATTATAAATGTGTCATGATTTAAAAATATCTTGCTCTTTTTATTGGGTTATTTATAAACTAGTAATTATGGAAACAGGTTATGGTGTGAAAAGCATTTTGAGCATTTTAAAGGTTTTGATGTATTTCTAAAATGTTCTTTAAAAGGATTGGAATAAAGTTTTTGTCCCAAAAATAGTTTGTTAGTATGTTTGCTAACAGCAGGACTCTTTAAATACATTTTGTTTTGCTAACTTGAAGTATAAAATATAGCTTAGAAAACTAACTCAAAATACACATTTCTTAAATTTTTCCATCTGCTTTTGATGATTTTGTTTATATATCAATATCTGTATGTGTCCTGTAACTTCTTTCTGTTGGGATATAGGCTTATTTTCATTGATTTGTAAGAGTTCTTTACATATTAGTTTCAACATGTAAAATTATTTTTATTGGCTAAAAACAGTTAAATATCAGCAACTTTATATGGTTTAATTTAAAATTATTTATTTTTACACTCATTACCAATTTTTTCTAAGTCTGCCTTTGGTTCTTCTCACTCTTTATTTCATAAGTAAATAATAATAAGTTTAAAATTTTTATTTGGCTCCACTTAGAGGTCCTGTCCTTTGTAGTGTCCACTGTTCGTTTATTTCAGCAAAATTTTACCCCTCCCTGAGGAAGATAAATATTTTTGCAGTTTCATATTTTAAAATTTAACTTTCAGATATCATCTGGAATTTTGTTTTAATGGGTTGTTAAGGCAGGGATATGTTTATTGAGTGATAAAACAGTTACCTTCATACTCCTAAGCTAAACTATTTGTTTAATTTTTTCCTTTCATTGCTACAATCCAAAATAATTATGTGTCCTGAGACTATAACATCTTTGACTTTGATTCTTCAAAAAATATATTTTCCTAGTGCCTTGGGTTAGCTGACACATGTTTCAAGGACAAGAAATAGTTCAGAGGCGTTAATTTCATCAATGTTTAATTCTGCTTTTCTTTTGGAAGCAACAGGTTAGATAGTGCTAGGTATAACTGCTCCTTCCAGCATAAAATTCTATCATTTTGAGAATCTTATCTCTCAATCCATCTAGATGATACTGTTAAAATTCTCAATAAATATAAATAATTTTAAAAATCTTGATTGTACTTTTCCTCTTTATACTTAAATTTCACTCAACTTTAAGAGCTGCATCTATTGATGCATATCTGTAACTTGTCTTTCACATAAAGATACCAAGTGATATTATTTGTGTATTTAGTCATTCTACAGACGTGAGTCAAAGTCTGTGTCCATATTATATGTTATAGACAAAAATTACACTGATCTTTTGAATTTTTAAATCTTTTTTTAAAATTTAGTTTAAAAATTAAAAGAAGGAAAGCATGTTAACAAACAAACATCCTTTTACAAATTAGCATAAGAACAATACAAGCAATACTGAATTACAGACAAAGTGGTAGGAAATTAACCTTGGTTGTTGCATTACACATTGTTATCTTCAAAGTGGTTTCTCAGGAAAACAAAGAGAAATGCAAAATTGTTCAAATAATTAATCATTAACTGATCCTTTATGTTAGCTATCCTGTGTATACATACGTACATAGTTACCCCTTCTTTATTTTCTCTTTTCCCTCATCCCAGTTGCTCTTTACTTTTGAGAAATTTCCTTTCATTTCACAAATGTCTATCATATCTCTTAACTTTTAATCACTCTCAGGTTCTTATATTAGTGAGACAATATGTTGCTAACCCATGGAGATCTAATTTATTTCACTTATGAGTGTGATCTCTAGTTGTGACCATTTATCTGTAAAAGCCTTGAGTTTATCTTTCTTTATAGCTGACTAATATTCCATTACATAAATGTATCGTAATTTTTTTATCCAATCCTCAGTAGATGGATAATTCGGTTGCTTCCATGATTTAGCTATGACAAATTGTGCTGCTATAAACATGGGTGTACATATATCACTGTGATATGATGTTTTCAGATCTTCTGGGAAAATATCCAGAAGGGGAATAGCTGGATTAAATGAGACCTCTAGACCTAGTTCACTGAGGAATCTCCAAACCGATTTCCACAGTAGTTCCACCAGTCTGCATTCTCACTAGCAGTGGAGAAACATTTCCATTTCTCTACAGCCTTGCCAGCATTTGTTTTTGGTTGATTTCTTAATGATAGCCATTCTTACTGGGGTGAGATGAAATCTCAATGTTGTTTTAATTTGCATTTCTCAATCTACTAATGACGTTGAACACTTTCTCATGTATTTGTTTGCCATTTGTATTTCTTTTTCTGAAAGTTGTGTATTCATCTAAGATGTCCATTTTTGGATTGGGTCTTTGAATTGGGGGGGGCTGGTGTTTTGTAATTATATGTTCTGCATAAAAGACCTTTGTCTCAGAGACATGAGCTAAAATTTCTTCTCAATTTGTGGGTTTTCTTTTTGCTCTGCTGGTGATTTCTTTAGATGTGCAGAAACTTTTCAGTAGGATGAGATCCCAGTTGTTGATTCTTTGAAGTATTTCATGGGCAGTTTGCTTTTTGTTCATGAACTCTCTTCCTACCCCTATGTCTTTGAAGTTTTCACCTACTTTCTCTTCCAATAGATTTAGTGTTTCTGTTTTAATATTTAGATTTGTGATCCATTTTGACTTGAGTTTGGAACATGGTGATAGATTTCGGTCTATTTTCAGTCTTTGGCAAGTGACAAGCCAATTTTTCAAGCACCGTTTATTAAAGAGGCTATCTTTCTTCCAGTGAGTTTGTTTGGCCCCTTTATCAAAGATTAGGTGGCTGAGTGTGTTTGTGGTTGTGGTTGTTTCTTCCAGTCTGTTCCACTGATCCTCAGGTCTGTTTTTGAGCCAGTACCATGTTGATTTTATTACAGTAGCTTTGTAGTATAATTTCAAAGGTCAGTGATTGTGATTCTACCTGACTTGTCTTTGTTGCCCAGGATTGCTTTTGCTATTCTGGGTCTCTTCTGGTTCCAGATGAATTTAAGGAATATTTTCTCTAGGTCTGTGAGGTATGTTAATAGTAGTTTAATGGGAATTGCATTGAATCTGTATAACAATTTTGGTAGTATGGCCATTTTCACAATGTTGGTTCTTCCTATCCGTGAGCAAGGGATATTTTTCCATTTACTGAAATCCTGTTTGATCTCTTTTCAGAGTACTGTAGTTTTTATTGAATGATCTTTTATTTCTTTTGTTCGATTGATTCCTAAATATTTAAATTTCTTGGATACTATTGTTAGAGGTATTGTTTCCTTGATTTCTCTCTGTCAGTTTGTTGTTTGTGGATAGGAATGCAATTGATTTTTGGGTGTTGACTTGATATCCAGGTACACTGCTGAACATGTTGATTAATTCAAGGAGTTTTCGGGGTCTTCCATTTAGAATATCATGTCATCTTCAAATAGTGATAATTTTACTTCTTCCTTTCATATCCCTTATTCCATTTATTTCTCTCTCTTGTCTAATTTCTCTGGCTAATGTTTCCAGAACTATGTTGAATAGAAGTGCTGACTGTGGACATCCTTGTCTTGTTCCTGATTTTTAAGTTAAAACTTTCAGTTCTTGTCCATTTAGTATGATGTTGGCTGTTGGTTTGTCATAGATGACTTTGATCAGGTTGAGATAAAGACCATCTGTTCCTATCTTCTGTAGGGTTTTTATCATGAATGTGTATTGGACTTTGTTGATAGCTTTTTCCACATCTATTGAGATGATCATGTGGTTTTTGTCTTTGGCTCTATTCATATGGTGTATTACATTAATTGATTTGAAAATATTGAACCATCCCTGCATTCCTGGAATGAGTCCAACTTGATCATGTTGTACTGTTTTCTTGAAGATTTCCTACATTCCATTTGCTAGTGTTTTATTGAGTATCTATGTGCCTTTGTTCATTAGGAAGATTGGTCTGTAGTTCTCTTTCTTGGTTGGGTCTTTCACTGGTTTTGGTATAATACTTACCTCCAGAAATGAATTAGGAAGAATTGCTTCCTTTTCAATTTCACTGAAGAGTTTGAGGAGTGTTGGTGTTAAATCTTCTCTGAATTTCTTGTAAAATTCTGCTGTGGATCCATCAGGGCCTTGGTTTTCCTTTGCCAGTAAGTTTTTAAATCATGTTTTCAAACTTATCAATTTATATGGGGTTGTTCAGGATTTTTATATCTCCCTGATTCAACTTTGGTAATTCATATGTATCTAGGAATCTGTTCATTTCTTCTGAGTTTTCTATCCTATGGGAGTAAAGATTTGCAAAGTAGGTTGTAATAGTCTCTTGAATTTCTGTAGGATCTGTGATGATTTCATCCTTTTCATTCCTTATTGCATAAATTTGAGTTTTTTCCTTTCCTTTTTTGATTAGGTTGGCTAGGGGTTTATCAATTTTGTTTATTCCTTTAAAGAACCAACACCTTGATTCATTCATTTTTTGTAGCATTTTCTTCGTCTCAATTGCATTAATTTCTGCCCTGATCTTTACAATCTTCTCCCTTTTTTGGGCTTTGGGCTTGACTTGTTCTTCATTTCTAAAAGTTTGAGGTGAAGCATTAGGCTATTTATTTGTTTTCTGTCTGTTTTCCTTGTGTGTGAGTTCACCGATATAAATTTCCCTCTGAGGACTGCTTTCATTGCATCTTACAGGTTCCAGTAAGTTATATGTAAATTTTTGGTTTTTTGTAGGTGTTTTTTAATTTCTTCTGTGACCCATTGGTTGTTTAAGAGGTTGATATTTAATTTCCAAGTGTGTATGGAGTTTTTGGTGTTCCTTTTATTGTTAATTTCCAATTTCAATGCACTCTGGTCAGATATGCAGGGAATAATTTCAATTCTTTTGTTGCATTTATGTAGGTATGTTCGATGGGCTAGAATGTGGTCTACTTTAGAGCAAGTCCCATGTGCAGCTGAGAAAAATGTGTATTATGATGTTGTGGGGTTGAACATTCTGTATACATCTACTAAGTCCATTTGTTCACAGATTTGGTTCAGATCTCTTATTTCTTTGTTTATTTTTTGTCTAGTTGACCTGTCTCTTTGTGTCAAAGGGCTGTTGATGTCCCCTATTACAATAGTGTTATTAATTATTTGGCTTTTTATGTCTGTTTAGATTTGTCTTACATAGTTTGTTGCTCTGATATTTGGTGCATACATGTTTAAGATTGTTATATCTCCCTCTTGCAGTTTTCCCCTAGCAAGTATGTAGTGACCTTCCTTATCTCTTTCAATTGGTCTTGGTTTGAAGTTTTCATTGTCTGCAAATATAATAGCTAAACCTGCTTTTTTCTGGGTTCCTGTTGCATAGAAAATTGTTTTCCATTCTTTGACTGTCAGTCTATGGATTTCTTTTTGAGTAAATGTGTTTCCTATATATGGCATATGGTTGGACTTTATTTCCTAATCCACTCTGCCAGTCCGTTTCTTTTGACTGGTGAACTGAGGCCATTTACATTAATGGTTATGCCTGATATATAGTGGCTTATCATTGTGATATTATTTACTTGGTGTTGGTTTTCTACTTTTTTTATCTGTTTAATTGCTTGCTTTGCTTGAGAGTTCCTTTCTATTGTTGTTCTTGAAATTGTGGTCATTTATTTCTCTGCCTATAATATCGTTTAGTACTTCCTGTAAGGATAGTTTGGCACTCATGAAGTTCTTCAGTTGCTCTTTGTGGTGGGAATATTTTATTTCTCTGTTAAATTTGAAGGTTAGTTTGGCAAGATACATCAATCTTGTTTTGAAGCTATTTTGTCTTAGGACCTGTAATACTTCAGTCCAAGCTCTTCTCAATTGGATGAGTTGTGTTGAGAAGTCTGCCATGATTCCAATGGGCTTTCCTTTATAGGCGATCTGTTTCTTTTCTCTAGTAGATTTTAACATTCCGTTCTTTTGCTGGAGATCTGGGATCTTGATTATTATAAATCTGGGTGTAGTTTCATTTTGATTATGACTAGTTGGAGTTCTTTTTTATTTTAAAAGTAAAAGAACAAAAACATATTCACAAACAGCCATTTACAAAGTAGAAGAAGAACACTACAAGCAATACTGAATTACAGACAAGGTGACTGGGAATTAATAATTGTTGTATTACATATTGATAATTTCAAAGTGCATACTCAGGAAAACAAATACAGACATGCAAGATTGATCAAATAAAGGAAGAAAGGGATAATTATGTTTGTATGTATCAGCAGGATGGCTAACATAGGTATACTATTGACTTTTATTGCTTTATTGAATGGAGTTCTATATGCCCCGTTTACCTGTATATGAGTTTATTTCTCCATTGTTGGGAAATTTTGTGCTATTATTTCTGCAAATATTCTTTGTATGTCATTGGTGTTGTCTCCTGCTCTTTCACTGACTATTAGTCTTACATTATTTCTCTTTGCCTCTTCTTGCAACTGTTGAATTGATTTTTCCCAGTTCCTTGTTAATTTTTTTTCCTTGTTAATTTTAAGAGATCCTTTCTTTCACAATCGCTATCTGGCATGCTGTCTTCAAGATCTGAAGTTCTATCTTCAGCTTCATTTAAGCCGTTTCCCCAGTTTTCAGTGGAAGTTTTGATTTCCTGGAAATCTCATTGAATCTGTCTAGTTCTTTCCTATATTGTTCACTTAACAATTCCATGAGTTGTCTATGCTAATCTATTTTTTAATATATTTCTTCTTTAGATGTGTTGAGCAATTCTTTCATTATTATTGTCATTTCATTTTTTATCTGAGAGATTATTTCTTATCTGAAATCTTCTATGGCCTGATGGAGTTTTTTCTTCACTTCCATTGCAATCATTTCAACAATTTCAGATATGTGCTTAACAAGTTCTATATCGGTGTCACCTGGGCTTGTTCTGAGTGGGGTGGAGTCCTGAGATTGTGTTTCAGTCCTTCATCTTATCATATTTGATGGCAGAGGCAGAACACTCAGTTTCCCTCTTCTCTGGTAGCTGAGCAAAGGTTGTTAGTGTCTTTAACTTTCCTGGTGGTCAGGCTTGCCTCTCAGTGTCCGCTGAGATGCACTGTTTATTCTGGGGGTCTTCCGGCAAATGGTGAAGTATACCTAGTTCTCCCAGGTCTCAAACACAAACTGTGATGTCAGCCAATGGTGGACCATCTGATCCAGTGTCCTGTTGCAGCTCAGGGCACAAGTATGACCCAGAAGCAGGCTGCACTGGTGGCACAATTGTGAACCAATGGTCCTGTTTCTCCAGGCAGTTCAGGGTGCAGGCAGAGCCCAGACATAAATCAAAGGATCGACAGTGTGTGGACCACCTGATTCTGGGCATCTCCAGGCAGCTCAGAGCATGCACAGCAGCCAGATATGGGCTGCCCTAGCGGTGATCATGAACCGCCTGTTTCTGTGACCTCCAGGAGGTCAGTGTGCACTTAAAGCCCAGATGCAAACCATGGTGCCAGCATCTCAGGTGGCACAGGGCACACACAGAGGGGCCTAACATGAACCCTGGTATTAGTAGTTCTGGGGCCTTCTCAGTCAGGATCTTCTGTGCAACGGGCTAAATTTTTAAATCTTGATTAGTGTTCCTGTGAAATAAAAAGATATAATGTTAAATGAGTTCATCTATAGCTATTTGATCTAAATTTCTGTTATTTGATATAAATTATATGAAGGAGCTCTGATACCATTGATAAAATAAAAGTAAATTGTTTAAATTGTATAATTAGATAACAGCCTGAAGAAACATATCTACAGTATCTCCCTTTATCCAGAGTCTTCTTATTTGAACTCCAAAACTTAGTAAGTTCTGATCATTTCTTGTAGATAAAGCCCTTTTATTTGAATTGACAGCTATGTGTTGTCAAAACAATGGTATAAAACTGACTAGTAATAAACTACCCAATTTAAAGACTACATAAATTTGAGTGTGGAGAGATGCTTGCATAGGTTCATGCAGGCTTTCTTATTTTATGGACTACTCAAAGGATGGGGATGAAATGAAAAGACATGTTTGAATTCAAGGAGTGAATGAGTTTTATACTTTCTGAGAAGCCAAAGACCTACCCTTTAACATTCTGAACATTCTAGACATTTGTCCAAGATGAATCTGTCCTCTCTTTTCCTCCATATGTATTGTAAGTGTGAGCATGAGAGAGAGAGAGAGAGAGAGAGAGAGAGAGAGAGAGTGTGTGTGTGTGTATTTGTCTATTGTCTTGGGCCACATATAAAATATGTAATATAGTTAACATATATAAGTCATAAAACTTGCTTTAAAATATTTTTATTATAACAGAAAAAGAAAGTATATTTTAAAAATCTGGACCACTGGTTGGATGCTTGCCTAAGTACTCAGTGGGAGTCCAAGGGCTTCCTGAGCTCTCATCCCTAGACCTTGGTGGGGCTGGATGGCTGGACAAAGGTTCAGTGACAGCATTCTGGCCACTAGGTGGCTTCAGCAGCCTGCAAAGAAAAATTGAGGCCAAGAGGTACTGTGGGGGCTGCTGTTCACACTTCAAGAAAATCACTTCAATTTGTGGACTATTCATTTTCTGAGGTACATGACAGGACAAGTTATACAACTTAAAAATTATGGAGGATCACCTAACCTCACCCTCTAATTTTAGAACTGACGTTTAGGAGACTTCTCCAAGTTGACTCCTAATCTAATTTTCCAGCTGCTGTGTCAGTCACAGCCATCTGTCCTCATTCTGAGTTCACATCACAGGACTCTGTAGCATTGACTATACTGGGCCCTGGAAAAAGTGCACGCAGGAATGCTGTGTGTAAGACAGGCGGTAAAGAGGGCATTAGTGGTGCTTACAGGAGGGATTGATCAATGGTTAACTCAGTGGGGTTCTGCATTAATGAAATGGCCATTGCACGGATTCAGAGTTGAGAGTTTAGACTTTTTATTTATCTGGAATAAACCCAGACTCCTATACTGCATATCTTGTTGCCTGCCTTCTCTCTTGGACATGGCTTTGGATGAATAGCAGCATTTTCTCATTTGCTTTCATTTCACATTTCCTATTATATTTGATTAATTACTAACCTTTAGAACAGGGTTGGATTCTTTTTTTAATCAAAATGGACTGCAGAAGATGTAACTAAAATTGAACAAGTTTTTTTTAACTCAAAATGAATTATGCGTGGGCTGGGGATATAGCTCAGTGGAATAAGCGCTTGCCTAGCAAGCGCAGGGTCCTGAGTTCGATCCCCAGTACCACAAAAAAAAAAAAAAAGATTCAAAATGAATTATGCAAGGATGACTTTTTCCTGTGAAAACTAAGGAAGAAGCAAAGACAATATTCCTGTTCTTTGCCTCCTATAGTAAGTTCAGCAGAAGGTAGCACATTTTATTTTTAAAAGGCTGAAGTTACCCACAGTTCCTATATTATGCACACAGGAGTGAAATGGAGGTGAGGGAGCCTAAGAAAAGGAGGAAAGGGTGGTGTTTTGTGCTTTTGTGTTACTATAATGGAATCAGAGCCCGGGTAATTGATAAACCAAAGAAAGTTATTTGGCTGAGGGTCTGAGAGCTGAGTAGCTCAAGATCAAGGATCCCCATGTGCTGAGGACTTGACCTTGTTCCTAGCCTCGCCATGGTCTCCATGAAGCCTGCAGCCCAGCACACTCCATGGGCTGTTCCTCCTTGCAGCTCGTCCCCAGGCTGCATGGGCAGCAGGGTAAGGACCAGTAGCCCTGGAAAGCAGGGCTTGCCATGCAGTCACAGCCCAAGTGGCTCTGTTACTATAATTTTTAAGGTTTTCATCTGTAAAGAATCTTAATATTGAGGAACATGTAAATGATGTTTGAAGCAATTGAATTGTATCTTTGTAGTAAAACTTAGATATGCATTCATTTTCGTATGAATATGGTAAAACTGTACTGAGTAAAAATGTAGTCTTGCAGGACTTACTCCACTGAGATTGTTTATCAGGCCTTCTTTTCTCTCCCTCACTGTAGTGACTTAAAAGAAAGTGACAGTAACTCAATGACAGGGGTCGCTCACAGTGCGCCTATGTGGGGACACACCCTTCTACTACAGTTAGACACAGGGAAATTGAGGCAGCCGCTCACTTCCTCTCATTCAGCTCTAGAACACCACCACCCTAATGACTCTCCATGTTTAACTTAGGAGGTCTCCATTCCTGAAGTGGCAGATCATCAAAATCAAGGACAGAACAGGAGACACCTGGAGGCAGACATCTGCGCACAGTGGGAGGCACTGGAGTCAGAGGTGTTTGACCACACTGGGTCTCACTATTTAAATACTGGAAGCCTGAGTTATGGAAGGTTCCTGTTGCTCTTCCTCCTCCTTTTTCTTTTTGGCCTTTTGCCTGTTCCTGCTGCTCCTGTCCCATGATCTTCAATAAATGTAGCAATCTGCTACTTACTACAAGGTGTAGTGTTGGCCATTCTTTCCTGTCATGCACAAAGAACTGGACTATTTTTGGCACATTCCACTGTAACACGTCCCTGTTCGAGGCTCAGAAAGTTGAATCTACAGAACTAAACTATGATAAAATTGATGTAGAGCCAAAAACTTCAGAAAAATCATTAACAATGTTAAATGACAAAATGCCACACGTGCAGATGTTTATTAATTTGAATGTTCACTGTGAAGTTCACATCATCTTCTATATAGATAATGTTTTCTATCTATTAGTTAACTTTTTCCCCCAGGCTTAATTCTGGTCACATTGTAAAAACCATGCTGCTCTTCAGCACACAAGGTCTTTGTGCTTATTTTCTATATTATGGTTTCTGATGAACATGTTTGATTTAAAATAATGCTTTTGTGTTTCAGGGATGGCACTGTGTAGCTTTTCTCTCTCAGCTCTAAGAAATACTTCTGTGGGAGGTAGTTTTAGGCCTGAAAAGAGCATTAGAGTTTAGAGTGGTCATGTGTTAACTTTAAGATCCCTGAAAATATTTACTTGCTTCTGGTAAAAGAAACCAAACACATGGGTTACCACTTGGCTACTAAAAATGTAACAATTTGCAACTTAGTGAGGTGATTTGTGTTTGGATTTAATTAGCTCTCCAAATGGAGTGCAGTTGGTGATATGTTGATTTCTAGTGACTCAGAGACTGGTGATATTTTCAGTTCCTGAGTTTTAAATAACTCAGTATTATCTTACTTTGGAAGGTATACACAAGGGTATAATTTTATTGTGAATTAAAAGGAGAAACAAAACAATCTTGCAGTTTGAGTTGGACATATGAAAAGCATTACTTCAATTTCCCTTTTCAGGGTCAGGTAAAAGCATTTTTTAATGAGAAAAAATATGAACTATTTTCACATAAAAGAAATGTTAAAATAAGCAGGAATAATAAAAGAAGGTGAGCATCAAAAGCCAATCAAAACAAAAGAACCGATTTTAATCCTGATGCAATCACTTTCTTAGATTTATGTATCTTTGGGTCTAAGTAACCAAGATTGTATTTTTCTAGAACCAAGGAATTGAGATGAAATATTTTTAATATATGAAAATTTAAAATGAAATTGTTATGCTTTGGCTTCACACATTCTTTTAAAAGGTACTGAAAATAAACCGGTGAAGTTCAGAGCTTTACAATACTTCTGATTACTTAAAAACCTATCTGTTATCAGCATCATCCTGTCAGATGAAGAATGCTTGAGTCGGTCACATGGCTGTATATAAATTATTTTTTCATTCATGTTACTATTATTGGGGGATCGAGGGGATTAAAAATTGCATTTTATCATTTAAAAATGTACGAGAAAGAGTGGCCCATACATGAAACATGAAGTTTGAAGGGCTTGTTAAATAATGTGGTTTTCATTCCAAATTTTATATCTTAAACTTTTTCCTTTTTCATGAGCAGTGTGCTAGTGGTATTTTCTTTTCAGCACTGGGGATTGAATCCAAAGTATCTTCCATGGCAGGCAAGTGCTGTACCACTGAGCTCCATCGCTAGCTCCTGAAAATGGTGCTTTGATTAACATAAACTGTGTGCAAAATTTCTCAGCAAAGCCAATACAGCTAAAGAATTTTCTTTGGCCACCATAGTAGCGCTCTTGATGAGAAGGTTTAGGGTGTTTTACTGGTAAGGACCTTGGTCCTTTTGTGTATTGTAAACCAACTGCTGGTTAAACCCAGGATATATCCACAGACTTGGGTGCAAAAGTTCGTTATTTATATTACTTCAAACTTTAGTTAATATTTGAAATTCCCTGACTTTTATGCTACCATGACTTGATTTTATTCCTGAAACAGAACCAAAGAAAAACTTTTTAAAAAGAGGAGTTTTAAAAATATTTTACTTCTGGATATGGAAAAAACTTCTGTACCCTTGTAAATCTTTAGTATGTTATTTATTAAAATACCTGTAATTACATATAAAAGTATCGAATTACTTCTTTACAGATTATAAGAGGATAAATCTGAAATTTTTGATGACCTCACTCATTTAAATGTCACTTACTTTAGTAAAGTGGCTTTGACTTGCAAAAAATGTTGACAGTTTTGTGGGTTATGCTCTGTACTGAACAAGCTTTTTAAAACCTTTTCAAAGGAGGGGTTGCAGCAAAATTTAAAGCTAATTTAAAGAGTGCGTTTTCTCGTAGACATGGTGTATATTATCTGCCACAATAAAAGTGTTACTGAAGTTGATTTTATGTTTGTAAACTGCATGAGGAATGTATGTTGTAAATATGAAATTATAGTAATAGTTTCTGTATGGCTCATGGATGCTGAAGCTTTTTGTAGTCAGCTCACTAGTGTGAACCCTGCCTGTCATTTTTGTCACTGGTAGTAGTAGCAGATGGTAAGAACTTGTAGAGATGGAGCTTCCTTATGATTTGAGCAACTGATTGCATTTGCTACCTGGGCTTCATGGGAAGCACTGGGTGCACCTTGTAACACACAGACCACACACAGCTGTGTCTTCAGGAAGAGGGAGAGAACAGTCAGACCTAGGTGTGTGTATGTGAGGCTATACCCCATTGGAAATCTGCATGACCAAACTGATGCTTCCACTGAGTCCTGAAACATCAGAGTGTGGTGACCTTCTCCACTGACGATTACATCTGGCTGCATGGAATGGAGTACTTGAAGAAGGAGGCTTAAATAGCATCGAAGTTCATTTCTGTCTGATGTACAAGAAGCGCCTGGATGGGGAGTCCAAGATTATCTTGGCAATTCCAAGCTCATGTGGGAGTCCAGTTCCTGGATCTCAGGGTCAGCTGTTGGCCCAGGATGGCTTTGGAACTTCTGCCCTCACATTTGCAGCTGAGTCAGCCCCTGACTGAGCTTTCCTGGAAGCCACAATCAGAAGAGCTCCCACTTATGTCTCAGTGGCCACTTTAAGCTGAAAAGTAAATTAGGAAATTAAGTATTGTAGCTGAGTACTTTGTTACTCAGAATAAAATTGTGCTTCTTCCAGTAAACAATTGGAGAATGGTTATTGGATGGGCAAGAGCAACCTTTTTGTGTTCTCACTGGGTTTAGAAATTTCCTTTTCAAATTTTGCAGTGCTGTTGGGCATGCGTGGCAGCAGTTTGGACAGTTTTTTGGTGAGATGCCCAATTCATGCAGCAGCATCTAAGTGCACTCCATATTTTCGGTCATCCATTCTCTGTGTGGGGAGATGCTTCCTCTTCATGTTGCAAGGTAACCTTAGACAGTCCAGGCTTTGTATGCAGATATGATTTCTGGGAAGAAGAGGAATCTTCTTCCTTTGATTAAGGAGGAATCACTTTCCCAGAATCATGTGTCAGCACTCTCCATCCCAGCTTCCCTTACCTCTGCTTTACCAGAACTGATACCCATGTGCATGCCTGAAACCACCAAAAGTCAGTGAATAGAATGACCATGATTGCATTTGACCCCAGGCTGGAACAGGTGATTTTCTCTGAGATGGAGCTGAGGACCACAATGAAATGACTCTGCTGCAAGAATGGAGGAAGAATAGATGTTGGCTAGTCAGCCAGTTGTCTGCTGTCTGTGTGTACATGTGCATATACATATGCATGTTATGTGTATAAATATAGATTATGTTGTTTATTTAGGATCTCTGTTATTTGTTGTTATGGTTTAAATATAAAGTGTCCCCCAAACACTCATGGACTGAGGGTTTGATTTCTAATGTAGCAATGTTCAGTGGAGTGATTTGAGCTTCAGGCTTTAACTTCATCAGTGGATGAATCCACTCAAAGATGAGGTAGGAAGTGATGGAAACAGGATCGGGGGCCTCATTGGAGAAAGTGGGTGAGCAGGTGTGACTTTGGCAGTGATATCTGGTCCTTAGCTCCCTCCCCTTTGGCTCTCACCATTTCTCTGCTTCTTGGCTACCATGAGATGTGAAGCTGTCCTCTTTGTACTCTTCCCCCACGATGTTTCTGCCTTGGAGTTAACTAGGGACTGAATCCTCTGACACTTTGAGCCAAAATAGCCCTTTCTTCTTGTGAGCTCTTTTCATCAGATATGACAGCCATGAGCGGCTAACATAGTTCATTATGTAACAAAAGCATATTTAAAATTAGGAACATAGCATTGTGGATTAGTCTGGTTTCTGTTGCTGTAACCAAATGCCTGGAGCTGGGTACTTCATAAAGAAAAGAGGATTAGTTAGCTCACAGTTCTAGAGGATGGAGGGCATTGCACCAGCATCAGCTTGCTTCTGGTGAGGACCTGAGACCAATCATATCACAGTGGCTGGAGTGTGTGTGAGAGGTTCTGGGAAGAAGTATCGTAGGCAGGATTTCTGTTTTAAAAAGAAATGAAGAGAACAATGGAAAAGCTTCTTGCTCTCACTTTTGGTCTGCTAAAAAAGCTAACACAAATTCTTCTCAGCAACATAATACTAAAATAATCCTAATCCAGATCAATAGACCAACCCCATAAAATTGTGTAAAAGATTCAGTGGGATAATATTTGGCCCGGTGCAGAGACTGATGATTGATGTTTTTTGACACATTACAGTGGCAGTGGTAGGGTATTTTAAGAGTAAAAATAGCTGTTTCAGAAATTACTTTTCCCTTCAGTTCTCTCTGTGTAAACCAAGGCAATGTTCTCATCTGCAAAATGGAAGAATAGAATCCACTGTGTTGACCTGTTAGAATAATTATCACCCTTGTCATCATTAAATTGCATGTCACTTCCTCCGGCATCACCTACATCACCACTACAGCACCTGTGCACCTCTACTCGCCTTGTTCGCCTCTGTATCCTTAGTTCCGTAAGTGAACACAACAGAGATGCGAAGGGCGAGTGGTGACTGTTCTTAGTACAACTCCATTTCCATGTTCCGTCCTTGTAAGTACTTTGGACTGTGACTGCCTGAGGCTTGAGCAAAATTTATTGTTTATCCGTGTCTGTTCTGAAAATTGTTGAGGTTAGGGAAGTGATTAAATTTGCCCATTTTATAATATTTGGAATTCCTATCATATAATTCTACCTGGAAAATGCCTTTGATATTTAAGTATGAGAGCTTATTGTAAGTGTAAGTAGACCCTTGATTTAAGAACTCAATGCATTCACAAGGGCTTGTTGTAACTCAAGTTGGGTATAAGTCAAAACTACTTTCTTATAAGAAATAATGTTAATACCCACAAGAATTTCTGAACTTCCCAAAGCACCCCTAACTAAACTTTCATAATAAAAAAGGTTGTATAATGTGCAGAATTTACCAGAAATACCAATAATTTTCCTAGTGTAGTCACCAAAAAGTTAAAAAATGTGCCTAGTTTACCACAAATAACAATTTCGTAACTGTACTCACCATTCAAGTGGACATCTTTGGCTTGTGGGAAGGGAGGATGAAATGGTAAGTGGTTGTTGTTTGCAAGGAGGGTCCCCTTCCATAAGAGCATCAGGAATCTGGTTCCCTGGGGTCCTTTCTCTCCTTGCAAGAGTCAGTAGCCCACCAAGACCTATTTCTGGTTCGCTAGGGCTCCACCTTTGCAGAATTAAAACCTGGTCCAAGGTTGTCTGTTTCTGTCTTTTCTTTAACACTGTTTTTTTTTTTTTTCTATTGTGATTGCTTTCTTTACCTTCCCTTCCTTCTTTATCTTCTTTTCCAGATTTTTGGGAGGCCATGTTGCTACCAGTATTCATAGTGATTATATAAAGCACTAACCGAAATCACATCCACGAGCATGCACATCTGTGCTCAGGCTAATACTTAAGTATGCTTATATGTGCTTTTCTAGCATTGCAAATCTTTGTTTACAACTGCACAAGTGGCCAACATGTGGGTTGTAACTCAAGTCTTTGACTGTAATTTAAACCCTACATTTCAGTTGTATCCCAGGTTGTTCATATGCCACGCTGGTCGTAACTTGAGAGTCCACTGTAGTCATGAGTACTCAAAGATTAATCTTAATGGAAGCAGTCCATCCAAACTGTGATAAAGATGATACTCCCATTTCTTTCGTGTAGTGAAAGGTTGGCCTCTATGAGAGAGACGTCACCACCTCGGTCACATAGTGCAGCTCTGCTCTGGACTTGCTCAACACTCGTCAATTCTCCTGCTCCCTGAAGGAGCCATCTGAGTGGAGCATTTCTGCTTAGCCAGCTGACAAATGTACACATTGTTTTTTTTTGCTATGGAAGTGTTTTTTTTTTTCCTTTGGGCTATTTATGCAACTTTTTTCTTGCTTCTCTTAAACGTAGGCTGTTTGGAGAGGAATTCCTTTTTGGTTGTTTGAGGGAAGTTTTTGGTCTTGCTAGAACAAGACCTGATGTGGAAGTGCTATGTTGTAGTGTATATTTTCCTGTTGGTAATCTGGTGTGCTCGTTCCTCTTAACTAGGTGTCTCATCCCAGCTTCATTTTCCCTATATTTTACTTAAGATATTTCTGAAGAGTATCATGTTCATCCCACTGGAAAACATTAACCCAGCAATGCATGTGGATGTGGTGCCATGATGTCCTGTTATGACCTTTACCCTCTGGCTATCATTTATGTTCCCAAAGCATCACCACCTTATAAAGATCTAGGTGTTTATCTAAACAGATTAATAAGGTCAGGAAACAGGAGATACTGGTTTCTCTTCTAGATCTGTGGGCACCTTCCTGTGAGAGAATTTCTAGGTTTTAGGTAATACAGTAGTGGAATGAAAAGCCTGGATTAATATTTTATTTTGCATATTGTTATCTTAAAAAATAAACATAATTTATGTGAGAATGGAAACTTTTATAGAGGATCTGATTCATTGATTGGACATAGACATTATAGTTGTAATTTTTCCATAAGAATTTATAGGGATGTTATTGCAAAATATGTTAGCCCTTCATCTTATTCTGCTATAAAGTGTATTTTCCCTGTGAATGTACCACTATCACTGTATCAAGTTACAAGGAATATTTGCCTTACTGTACTGTGAATTCTATGAGAAATAGCACCAGGTAACCCACACTGATGCTCAAAGAAAGCACTGAATTAGTTTGTGATGTGCACTGGTAGAAAAAGTGCACTTCCAATGTCACTTTCTTGGAATAAGGCAAATCAGTCTTTGTATCATTAATTACATGTCTTAGTTTCATCTTATTAATCTGAGTAACACAGATCTTTTGCAAACTGAAAAAACAAATACCCACAATGATGGCATAATGTTTTTCTGAGAAATACAAGGAGAGGGCTTTCTCTCCATAATATGAAGAACAAGCTCATAGAAATAATATTTTTAACATTTGAGTAATTTAGAAATTAGAATGGTCTGATAAAATATGTGACCTTTTCTTTCCTTTTGAGTTGTGGTATTTGAAGATTAGCTTATGACTTTCTGGATAAAAACTTTGAGAAAGCCATAGTGACTCTGTTTTGTATCTTGTAAGATATTTTTATTTTATTTTAATTGTTTTGATTGCTAATGCATACTCATTATACACAGTAACGGGGTTCACTGTTATATTTCCATACATGACACACATTGACTCTTAGTCTGTGTCTAGCAATAAATCCTTCATAGATATTTCCTTATTTGATAGTGGGAAATATGCATTGTACACTGGGTTGACGTTTTGGTGGATAATATTGAAATCATTCTTTCCTCACTTCCCTTCTCAATTCTGCATCCATAGCAAGCCACTGATGCTGATGTCGGAACTGACCTCGTCCCTTCCATCACAGTGAAGGTATTGTACCAGGGTTACAGGGTAATGTGCAAACCTTATTACACGTTTCATCAGGTCTGTCACTGTTGCTACCCTGGCAGTAAGCTATGGAAAAGTAAAATAAACACTTGGAACTTTAGGTTTTCTTCAGTCTTGAGTAGTGAATGGAAAAACCTTCATTGTTACCTGCATGTATAAAACTGACAATTGCATTTATAATAACATGTAAGTAATACAAACAATTATTATGTCTATATTCTACCTTTATTTAAATGTGTAGCATGATCCAGACATTTTTTGAGAAGTAAAATTAAGATTTTAAAATCTGATCAGGAAGTCATGTCATCCTCATGCATAACAGACCAGCCAGTTGATGGTAGACGTCATGTAGGGCAGACTGAAATGATACTGGGAAGAACATGAATGCTGGGAATATCGCTCTTCCACGTGGGGTTATGTATGTATCTGAATATAATTCCCAGCCAGGTATCTGCCATAGCATTAGCTCTGAATTGATATATTTATAGCAAGAAAATATTAAATGAAGAAGTTAGAAAGTATAGTAGTGGTAAATTGATGGTTCTGGAAAATAGAATTTGAAGGACATGGTTTTGGTTAAGACTTTTAGTCCTGTCATTGTAGGATTTTAGAGTTAGAACTCAAATTCAGAACCCTATGAAGGCATTTAAAGTAAAGTGTGGTAATCAGTCAGCACATTATTAAGCTGAAACTATTTATCATTCCCAGGCCAGAGAAGCCAGGAAAAGTTCTGGATTTTTGTGTTGCCTTTAGCCAAAGCTTGGATGAGACTTTCTATTTTCTTAGACTGGGCTGCTGCCCTTGGAGGAGCTCCACAGAGCACAGGCTTCACCAACTGGGTTCATATCCCCTGGGCCTAGTGGGTGGCCCAAGTGTAGAGATCTTTGGTCAGAGTTGAAGGGAGCCCAACCTTGTAACAGTTTCCTAAGCTGCACATATTGTTTTTATTCTTGCCAGTGGAAACAAGGGTGGTCTTTCCCCAGTTTGCCTTCCCCCTTTCTGATCAAAGGCTCTATCTCATTAATGTTTCTAAGTCTGGAAAAGTATTAGTGGCAAGAAAGCAAACACTTAAAGAAAAAACAACTGCCGAGTTCCAGGAATGATCCATACGTTTGTGTGAGAAAACCTCTCTCATACCAGTATAATGATGTCCAGGCACATACACATTCAGGTGCATGCTGTAAATTGCAAAATGAAATCTTGTACCTAAATCAGATAACATGGTGTATGCTATACTCGCCAAGCCTTGTCAGCCATGCGTTACTGCTACAGGTAAACATGCTTTCCCTTCCGTGCATTTCTTAGACTTTCCTAGCTATCTTAAAATCATGGCAGGACACTGCTGGAAAATTCTCCTGCATTAATTCTCCTGTATTTAACAATGCCCAAGTCACAGCTCTTTCTCCTTGCTGCTGTGAAAGCAGGAGAAAGAACACAGGATACTAGGGTTGTACAGAAATGGCTGGACTCACACCATAGACACAATGGTTTCCTGATCTTGTCTGACAGATTCTAAACAAATTTCTGCTGTAAATCTCTCTCCTTATTAACTTTTGTAACATCAGCCAAGATATATAACCAGGCAAGTTTCAATCATAATAAATCTTGTTAATTGAGAAAATCTTTCCATCCATTCCAAGTGAATGAATATGTAGCCACCTTGAGTATGTGTGCATGATGTGTGTCCATCAGTTCCAGGCGGGAAGGCAGTGTGGCCACTCATACGTGGTGTTTGGATTAAAAAGTTGGTATTATACTTCCTAAGGATTATATTTCAGTTTGTTAGAAGTGGAAAGTAGCATGGAAAATCTCATGTAGCATTTTATATTTTCTCCTTAATATTCTGTAATTATTTCCCCTTAAAATATGAGGTTTATGACCTGGCCAAGTTCTTACCTCTTTTTTGGCTCAAGCACAACTACCTTTTGTTGCTGTAGTTATTTTTGTCACATCTCTTTGACTTGTGTTTTAGAAGTGCCCGGCACATTATTGGGTTCATAAGTCTGTGTATGGAAACTTTCATGATTTTTCATTTAAACCAAAGGCAAATGCTCTTGTAACAATGTACAATTGTGTGATTGTGTCTAGGTGGACATCAGTGTACCAGCAGTCAGCAGGTCTGCTCCTTTACAAACAGCGTGTTACTCTTTTAAGGCATTTTCATTTTTGTTTTGAAAATCGAGTGCTGATTGCCAGTTTTCAGCTCTCTAGCACTTGTTGGTTCAGTGGTCTTGAGCATAGTATGTACCATCTCCAAGGCTCTATTTTCAAACTGCAAGTGGGATCCTTTTTCATTTACAAAATTATAGCAACAGTCCATATATATATATATATATATATATATATATATATGTATATGAGCCCTGAGTTCTGCACACAGTAGTTAAACTGTGGTTCTTCCCCTAGGGTCAGGGTGGGCTTGGACAAATTAAACTGTATAGAATGCTCCTATCACTTAAAATTAATACATTTACTGACTCTATATGTGTGTACAGTTTGTAAGCCTGTTGCCTATTTTTCTATATTTTAAATTAATGTATATGTATATAAAGTAAAAAGTTACACATACATTTTACTAAAGAGAAAATTTGAAGTATTTTCTTAAAAATAGGAATGTCCTTGCATTGTATCTGTTAATAATAAGATGGTTCTAGCTCATAGAACAGAATCGAGTTAGTACCCTGACCTGCTCCATAACAAAAGTACCATGCAAAAGAGGCTCTTAATCAGACAGCGACTCCTAGGTGTAAGAGTTTCTGGGGATGAGGTGGGAGGAGTTACAAAAATATCAATATTTGGATCTGCCTCAGAGATCCTGACTCAGTTGGTCTGGTGATCCTACTGTGCTGTCTGTTTTACCACACCAGCCATGCACCAACCCAAAGAGACTATGCAAAGAGGCTGTAATGTTTAGGAAGGCAAATCCAAAGAGAGAACATGCCCCATAGTAATCAGGTCTTTAAGATTTTCTTTGATAGCCTGAACTGACGCTGTAGCACTGAGGCCCAGTGAAGATCACTGCTGGTTTCTGCTATGGCTCCTCCCCAGGTCACAGAGAGAAATCTTGGCTTCTGAGCTGCTCCCCAAGAAAACTTTGACTTCTGAACACTGAGTCAGTGATTCCTGTTGGACTTGAAGGATTTTCTTAGCATCACCAGACAGGAGCACCAG
The DNA here is from genome assembly GCA_004027595.1 of Dinomys branickii. Classification (NCBI taxonomy): domain Eukaryota; kingdom Metazoa; phylum Chordata; class Mammalia; order Rodentia; family Dinomyidae; genus Dinomys; species Dinomys branickii. The sequence continues at coordinate 18,293 of PVLD010015663.1, read as the reverse complement.
TTTTGGAATATGGATACCTTAGAAATGCATCAGTCAATGTCACTATTCTTTGGTATTTTCTCGAACTGCTTATGTCATATATGTTTGTGAAAAGCCATGAAAGAAAATGCAGTGCTTAGATAGATATCTAGAGTAGAGTAAATCAATTTAAGTAAGAAAATAATAGAATAATTAACTCATATAGAAGAAAATATACTGCTTATAGGTAAATATTTTATGACAGTAAAACTATATGAGAAAAAAGAATGACCATATGTACTTTTTGATGTAGTTGCTCAGTAGCCATGAGGGAAGATTATTTTTAAGAACAGAACCTTTGAACAGCTTAATGGAGATGCAATTCACATACCATATAATCATGCACATCAGTGATTCTTAGTGTACTTGCAGGATTGGGCTACCATCATCACAACTGAATCTCAGTACATTCGGTCCCCACTAAAAGACACACTGTACCTGTTAGCTGTCACCCTCATCCACCTTATCTGAAAGCAGCTACTAATCTATTTTTCTATAGATTTGCCTGATCCACACATTTTATGTAATAGGATTATACACTATGTGGTTCTGTGTGACTGGTTTCTTTCACTTAGCATACCATTTTCAAGGCCCACATATACTGTGGCATGCATCTCTACTTCGTGTCTTTATCTATTTGGTGAACACTGTTTTATTGTATAGATGTGTCACTTTTGTTTATCCACCTACCAGGATGGACATTTGGATTGTTGCTATGGGTACTTGTCCAGATTTTTGAGTGGACACATATTTTCATTTCTCTTGGCGTGGAATTGTGAGGTGGTGTGGTAAATCTATATTAAAATTTTTAAGAAACTGCCTAACTTTTCTTCAGGCACTGTACAATTTCATATTCCCACTAACAGTGCTGGAAATGTCTCAGTCCTGCAGTTTCTTGCTGATGGCTGTTGTTCGTCGTCTTGATTATGGTTGTTTTAGTGCATGTGTGGTAGTAGATCATTGAGGTTTGGGTTTGTTTTTCTTTAATGACTAAAGACACCAGTCATCTTTGCAATGCATATCGGTCCTCTTTATATCTGCTTTGGAGAAAAGTCTGTTGATCTCCTTCACCCAGCTTCTAATTCATCAAAAGTTTTAATCTCTTATTTAAATTACATATTCTGTTCTGTTCTGTTCTGTTCTGTTCTGTTCTGTTCTGTGGTTACTCATTATTCTTAGCTTTCCAAACTATTTTCTAGTGATTTTGCTAGTGATTTTTAAGTAATTATGATAACCTATAAATTCAGATAATTTTCTATTCATAACACTTTATGTTATTTTATGTTCCTTTAGGTTGTACTGCAGAAACAAGTGGCACCACAAAAAGCCAAATTGTCAGTCTATATACAGCCACTACAGTCATTTCAGCTTTGACCTCATAGGTATGGTTTTTGTTTTAGTTTAAAGTTTAGTATAGTGCAGGGGTCTCTTTTTAAATACTATTAGTGTTTTTATTTCATAGCTATTTCTCTCATCTAAATACTGAAAATGAGATCTTCCTGAAATTAGTGTTTATATTTTATTTGTATTTTTCCCATGAGTATCAAACACAGAAATTCAATTTATTATTATCTTTAGGATTACATGTTTCTAAGTGCCTTTGAAAAGTAGTTGAGCCTATTATTGTATTTAAGTATTATAATTTGGAAGGCTTTCTTTATTGGTGTTTTGCTTCAATCTGTAACACTTGAAGGAAGAATATTAGTTTTGGAGTTGGCATGAGTTTCCATCCTAACTCTGCCACTCATTCAATGTGTAATTGTGGGCAAATTATTTTACTAGTCACTTGAAGCCACAGTTAAGTTAATTGGCAATAGGATAACATCATTTCTACAGGGTTATTTTGAAGATTTAATTAGAAAATTATAGATTCCATTACAGTGTCTAGAATGGAGGACATGTTATAAATGGCAACTCTCAGTAAGGCTTCTATGTGTAGAATCTCTCACTCCCAACCACTTCCATCAAGGTTGTCACTATTCCTCTTGATAAGACCATTGAATCATCTTTCAAATCTTGTGTGTGTATATGTGTGTGTGTGTGTCTATATGAACGTGTGTAAGAAAGTTCTTCAGCTAACGCTTCTGTCTCTCATTCATGAAATCAAGAAAACCTCTCCCATTTTTAGCGTCTGTGTAACCAACCCTTAGCTGAGTGCCCGGCAGCTACCAGGACCTTGGTCCTTATTCACATCTCCCTGGATGACCAAATGCTTGAACGGTTGGTTCAAGTGAACATTGTGGGGATGCAGTCATTTGATTCTCAATTTGTTCTCTTATTTTTTGTAACACTCCAATTTATCTTTCTCAAACTAATTCTGAATGATGTTCCTCCTGTTAAAAGTGTCTGTGGCTCTCTAGCACAAGTTGGAGGCCACACCTGTCACCTTAGAGGGTGTGCACAGTGTGCTGAGTGCTGCTGTTGCCTCTACATCTGTCCCCCTCTTCCCCTTGGCCCCCACAAAAGTGCTCTGGCCATGACAAGGTGCTGTGCTGCCCCTACATTCTCCTGCCTTCTGGGTGACATTTTCTCTGCCTGTACATTTCAGTCAAGAGGAGCAGTGGGACAGAGTGCTGGATGCCTTGTCCTGGAGTCAGTTCCTAGCTCTGATGTCAGCTGCATGCCTTGGGCAGTCTTCCCATCTCTCTGTGCCCCAGTTTTCTCATGCATGAGAAGTGAGAGCAACAGGGACTCTCACCTCACAGGGTTGCTGTGAAGATTCTGTGGGTTACTCTGCTTAACGTGCTCATGACGGTACCTGGCACACACTGTGTGCTTAATAAATTTTAAATGTTGTTATTAACACTTGATCCAGTTACATAATTCACATTTCTTTTAACTTGCTTTTAGCACCAGAGATGACTAACATGATAGCTTTTTTGGTTTTTATGAAGAGAAGTTATACTCCATCCAAACTGGAAGGAAATACACTTGTTTCTGACCAGCAGGTAAACACAATTGTTAGCAAATCTACAAGCCTATTCATTCCTTAAAATTATCAGAGTTATGAGCTAAGTCATGATGTGTTTAAGATGGGAAAATATAGTATGAAATATAATTAAAACATTATTTTCTACTATTAAGTAATATTGTATCTTCCAATTGTTTTTATGTGTTTTTAGTAGTTCATGGTACATCATTTTAGCTGATTTTCATATATTATAATTTGGCTTTCTCTTTTCAGTTAATAGCAAATCTAATTTTTTTAAATTTTCACTAGAAAAATATTACCTCAGTCAGACTTTATTTGGACTAAAGAAAAGGATGGTCTCAGTAACAACAACAAAATGAATATTGTAGATTACTTTAACTTTAAAGCAATATTCAACTGCTTTCAGGGTTTTAGACACTGTTTTAAGAAGTGAGGAAGACTCCTTAATATCTCACATGTTGAAATGTATAAGAAGAGATCATTAAAATTTGTTCTGTATTTTTCTGAGAATTAAAAAATTGTCTGTAGTCCAGGTGAGATTCAAGTGTTGTAAATTTCAACTTAGTTAAATATGATTTGATGGTTTTATTTTTTTCTTTCCTGTGTAGTGAATTCTTCCTAGTAGCAGTTTGAGATGAGTTGATCTATAGAAAATAAAAATTAGTAGTCATGATTTCTTTAAAAAATTTTGTAAGCATAGACTAAGTGATAGGTATTTTAAAAATATTGTATTTGTATTTCTGAGACATTTTCTGTGTAGTTTTCTTAGTTTAAAAAGGTTTTCAAATGGCTTATTTATTGATTTTCCTCCATTTATGCCCACTTGCTTATTTGGCAATTTTTTGTAATTTTTATCTTTTCCTTGGCCTGAGTGAATTCTTTTATTCATTGACAATTCTATGTGCTCTGATACTGTATAACTCTATGTGTTTTAAAAATCTCATCTGCTTTGTTAGTTATTTTGTCTTGAATTGTATTAAAATTTGTTTTGAGCCAGAAGTGACAAATAAAACATTTATCATATTTTAAAGTCTAGGAAAGACACCAAAAAAAGGAATAGTTGGGTCAAACGGGACCTCTAGTCTTATCTTTTGAGAAATCTCCACACTGATTTTGACAGTGTTGCACCAGTCTATACTCCTACCAACAGTGGAAAAATGTTCCTTCACCCCCACAGCCCTGCCAGCATCTGTTGATGATAGCCATTCTTTCTGGAATGAGACGTAATTGCAGTATTTTTTATTTGCAACTCTTAAGTGACAAGTGGTGTTGAACATTTTTTCATATATTTATTTATTTACTCATTTCAGATGCCCATTCATGGACTGTGTCTTCAAATTGGGGAGAGTCATTTTTTTAAAGGTCTTTATGTGTTCTAGCTATTAGTCCTTTGAAGAACAAGTGGCTAAGATTTTTCCCACTCTGTGGGTTGTACCTTTGTCCTGTTTGTGATTTCTTTTGTGGTGCAAAAGCTTTCAAATAAGATGAGAACTCAATTTTTAATTTTGTAGTATTTCCCATGCAGTCAGGGCTTTGTTCATGAAGTCTTTGCTTACACTTATGTCTTCCAGAGTTCTACCTATTCTCTCTCTCAGCAGAGTTAGTGTTTCTGTTCTACTATTGAGATCTTTGATCCACTTTGATTTCAGTTTCGTGCTTGGCAATAGGTATGGATCCAGTTTTAATCTTTGGCATTTGGAAAGCCAGTTTTCCCAGCATCATTTATGAAAGAGGCTATCTTTCTTCCGTGGAGGATATTTGGTCCCTTTCTCAAAGATAAGATGTGGTATTAAAACCATTATACCACAACAATATGTACACACCCATGTTTATAGCAGCATATTTTGTAGTAGCTAAATCCTGGAAACAAGACAAATGCCCATCAACTGATCAATGAATAAAAAGGATGTGGGGTTTTTTTTATTTATACAATGGCATACTACTCAGACATAAAGAAGGGTAAACTTATAGCTAAATGAATGTACCTTGAGACCCCACTCTGCACAGTCATGGAAATTAAGTGAAATAAATCAGACACACATGTAAATATCACATTGTCTCTATAAGAAACTGAGAGTGTAAATAAGAATCAAAATATGTGATAGATATTGTGAAATAGGAAGAAATTTTTCAAAACAAAAGCAGAATGGGGAGGAGAGGAAGGAAGGGAAAAGAAAACATGAGAAAAAGAGAATAAAGTGTAAACAAAGCTTTGTAACTAAGAAGGGGTAGCGGGGTTAAAGGGGCAGAAGGGGAATGGGAAAAAAAGAGGAGCTAAGATATTTACAGGGACAAGTTCTCTACAATGAATGTGAGCACTATATCTAAATTGTACCCACTGATTTAATTTTAAAAATCTGGGTTAAAGGATGTATTTTGATGTTTAAACAGGTCGTGTAAAACTGATTTCATAAAGAAATAAAAACTTCATAATAGATGAAGGAATGATGGACCTTTTGGTTGGGTATTTCTGAAAGGAAGAATGTTATTTTTGTTTTGTGATGTGAAATATTTGGCTAGTACCTGTAGATCATTTATCATTAATGAAGCAATTCAATAATCATAGGAATTATTACACTTTTCTTGGTACTTAGTGAATATACTGTAGAGACTGACATCTTAAGTGATTATATTCAAGAAAGCTAGGGACATTGGGTTAAAAATAAACTTCAGACAGAGAAATGGGTAATTGGAAGTGAACAAAATGCTTAAAATACTTGATAGAGCTGTAAAATAAGCCTGTGAGCTTATAGTTACACATACCATAGCTCTAAGTTACTGCTGAACCACAGAACATAGATATTATTTGGTTGAAATTAGGTTAGACACAAATGATTAAAAAGTATATAAAAATAAGAGAAAACCAAGACAAATTCCAGAGACCCAAACAAACATTACCCTGTAATAGTAACTACTAAAATTATTTTAAGCAAGGGTAACTAGAAATACTATGCATTTCTTTTTCTCTCAGATATATTTTTATTTAATACTTAATGCCATTTAGGTACTTAATATGTTTGTTTTGGTGTCTGGTTGGATCATACATCTTCACTTCTTTTGCCACATTTACACTAGACTAACACTCATGGGCTCATGGGAGTGGAAGTGCAAATCCAGTGCTAGATTTTGCTTATTCACGTTGGACTTTCCAGTTGGGAGGAAGTCACTGTGATTACTGGGGAGCATTTACACCATCCACAAGACTCTCGAATGTGTTAATTTGTATTTTAAGCAGATATGTTAAATTTGTGTTGTGACTTTATTGTGGATAACTTGTTGCGTTTTTTCTCCCCTAGCCATTTTTGCATTGCCTCTGTTAGATAGATCAAAGCTGGTAAGTGACAAGATAAGAAAACAACAGGAATTTAGAACTTAATTTGGGTTGATGAGTTAAATGGTGTTACATTGTGAACGAACTGTTTATATAGACTGTTGTTTATTTTAATTGTGCAAGTTTCTTTAGAAAGATTGAATGCCTTAATCCTCCTGTGGAAACATGGTAGATATTTCCATGGGGAAGGATCATAAAGAAAGATATCTGTAACTAAATTCTAAACTGTTTTCATATTGCCCAAAAGACCTACCTTTCTCATTGATAAGATAATTTGTATACTCATTTTATAAGTCTGTTTCTAATCTCATTTGCAATTTTCAGGGGGATTGTGATCAAAGGACTTGCTCCTTTTCCAGGTGTGATTTCATGTGCCTGTAATCTCAGCTACTCAGAAGGCTGAGGCAGGAGGATGGTGAGTCTGTGGCCAGCCTGGGAAATTTAGGGAGACCTCATCTCAAAAACAGTTAGGAAAGAAATGATCATCTAGCCCCTTGATCTTGCCTGGGTCAGTACTATACTCATCTTTCTACCCTCAAATCCCCTTTTTGTGACTGTGCTATAAAATATATCATAATGTGAGTTTCCTTAGGTTGTCATTTAGCTTTTCCTAATAGATTTTGAGTTCATCAAGAGTAGAGATCAAGTACTCATCACTGAATTATGCAATGTCAGGGTACAAAGCAGGCAAATTATGTCTTTGATTATTTTCTCTAGATAAATAAACTTAATATGATGGTTTAACTTTGTTAAAAGTATTTTTGTTGAGATAAATTTTAAATGAAATATTGATTAATAATGTACATAATTAAAATGCCTGAAAGCACAGCAATATTTACTTGTAGAATTTTGGTGCTACTGACAACTTCAGTCATATAGCAAATACTATCTTGAATTCAGAAGGTAAATATGCATCGTGTGAGAAATGTCTTAACAGAAGTAAATGTTTAGTTAGCAACACAAAGCTTACGATCAAATTAGTTTCAGTATTCCAAAATAACTTGTTATAATTAATGAGGATTTACATTTTATTTCTCAAGATTGCATGCAACCAAAAGATTTTGGATTGATTTTTGTAAAACATCATATTATTATTACTTAGATGTGTGGCTTTAAGTTTTGAAAATCCAGTATAGTTTATTGTTACAGAAATTTATTCCCTTTTACTTTAAATTCAGCCCAAACTATTGAGGAAAATAATCACAATTTATGAAAATGTTAATGTTTTAAAACACAATCATAACTGGTTTTAATAATTTCTCTGATACACTTCAAAATTCTAATTAAATTGTAGGGAACAGAGTTGAAATCTTCACCCACACCTACTAGGCAAGATAATAAGGCACCACTGAGGTCTTACATATGAGGCTTCACATTTTAGTGCATGATTTGTTTTATTGTCCTGATTGATTCAGGCTGTGGTGCAAATAAGGAGTCCTGCTCCTACATGTGAAAAGAGAAGCAAATGATGTTTATGTTGTCCCACAAGAGTTTATCTTCATTATTCCTGCATTAAAGTGACAGGACACGGGCACTGCAAAACATGAGTGCTGATCAAGCCCAGGACAAAGCCAGACATAACAGGAAGGGGTCAGGAAGTTCTGGCTACCAGACTCTGCTACTGCTCTAAGGCAGCAAGAAATGACTCTAGCAGCCCTAGCAGCCTTATGTAGATGTGAGATACAGATGGCGTTGTCCTGCTCTAACATGTATGATCTTGTTCTTTACAAAGCATGTTTTGGTGACCTGTTTGTCAGTGATCCTCAGCTTTGGGTTGCCAGGTAGTTAGAATTTTCTTCCATAAGTCAGGAGTGGTTCTGATGGGAAATTTCTCTCTGAGTGTGAAATAATTCTTTGACTAATTGCACTGTAGTAACTGCAACTATCCGTTTCCTCTAGTAGGTTGGGAAAAAGGGAATGTTTGAAGGACAGGAGACTATCTGGTAGACAGAGAGACAGACAGACAGACAGACAGACAGATAAAGAAAAAGAAAGGAGAAAGCAAGAGAGAAAGAGAATGACAGAATGAAAGAAAGAAATTAGATGGACGAATGACTAAGTTGTATTTGAGTAAAATAAATGACAGAATTTTCTTGTCTCTCAGTTTAACATTCAAAGAGTTGAGTAAGCCAAATATGGAGACTGTTTTGCCACCTACACAGAGATAGACAGTGTTAGACCCACTTTGATGCCTCCAACTAAGTAAAAAACTATATGTGAGCAACCTTGAAAAGCCCTGAAATACATGTAATTCTTCTTTGTTTCAGATCTACACACACACACACACACACACACAATTTGCCTCTACAAGGTTTTGGTTTCAGGTTCTTTGGGACAATTACAACCTGGTAAGTAACTGGAAGCCAATTTAAACTTAAGTTTCTCAAAAAGGTGTAAATCTCAATAGAAATATTCCTCTCATAAACCTATGTCTACATGTTACAGACTGTATGTTGAAGTGCTCATATTTTAATTTTAAGAGAAATGTCACAAAATAGCAGTATCCTAATTTTTCTACAAACAATATGGTTTCCTTAATCCAATTTTTAAAAGATTTCATATTCTTGTTTTTGCTAATGGTAAAACTTTCAAAACTGCCATCATTTTTATTAAGTATGGGTGTCATAATTTTTCAAAGTAATGTCTTCCAAATGGCCTGTGAAACATTTCAAATTCCTAGAGGAAAAAGAAATCCTGAAGAGGTTCTACAAATCCTAGCAATTTCAGACCATTGCCTAGTGTGTGATTGTCATTAAACTACCTAACTGAACTGTGAATGGAGCTGTAATGTCTACTTCCCTTGTTGGCTTTACTAGTGCCCACCACCCATTTGCTCCCATTTCTGCAAACTTGTGCACACCACCAGTCTCTCTAGCTTGAGGTGATGTAGGGTAATAATCTCCAGATCTACAGATACTGTTATATAAAGCCATCATTGTTGATCATTTGAAATTGCTTTAAACTATTATTTCAATCAGTACCTGCTCCAAGTAACACACATGTACATATTTAGAAGAACATGTGTAGCAAAATTTCTATTTGAATGAGTAGGTCAGAGTTGGGCATTAGGAAAAGTATGTTGGATCTAGCTTCTCTTTGTGTACAGAGAATTGTCAGATGTTCAAGCTGTTTGGTATGTCTGTACGCTGCATTAAAGAGGGAAGAGACAAACAGGTTTCCTTTTCCTTGTTCTTTTCAGACTATTTCTGTTAGTTCAGGCTATAAACTGTCATAAAAGAAGCACATTCAGTAGGTCCATTTTCATAATTTGGGAGTGTATGGAAATTTCTTTAAAGCTGGAAAAAGCAGTGTTTTGTCATCTCATTTCCAGTGCTATTGATAGTTGCAATTTGGATGGTATCTTAGATCCTATGTTATCATAAAATTTTGAGTCAAAGCATTTCATCTTTGTAAAATACACATACACACACCTCTAGAAATCTCACAGAATGTCAGAAAGTGATGTCTTGGAGTTTCTTAAGAGACACCAGTTATACTTTGCATCAAGTATTTCAGGAGAAGTGAATTTACCATTTGTTGGTTATAAACAAAAGATCAGCTAGGTGAAATTTGATGGATACTAGATTATGTTTAAGAGAATGGAAAATATGCTCCACATGCTCTGAGAATGTGTTTAATTGGCTCACATGTCCTGTGCTTTCTGCTATTGGTGATATGCGGTAGCTTTATCACTAGTATGAAAACCTCTGTAGCAAATGTCTGTTCTTCAGAGATGTCTTCTATGTGTAGGAGTTTCTTGGTTTTTGTGTCTGTCCAAATGTCCTACCTTTTAAATTATTAAGGATGAGTTATTGCTATCTATTTGGCTCAGCACTCATTCCTTTGGTACTTGACTGTGGTGATGGTTATGACCACACACAGTGATACTATTATTATAGAAAGCAGAACAATTGATTACAAGTATGACATCCAGGCTAAAGTATTAAAAATTGCAATAGCAATATCATCAAGTACAGCCTAGTAATTGATAAACTGTGGTAACTCTTGATTTGGTACCTTTAACCATAGGGGCAAGACTATAGTTATATAACAAAACTGAACATCATTCAGCAATTTGTATGCAGTGAGTTTCTCCGAGTAGAATTATTTCACCCTGTTATCGTAAATTTAAGACATATAGGGCCCAAAACAGAGTGATAGATGAAGAGAAATATAGTCAAAGCAAAGCTATTCTGTGTATACACATATATATTTTTCTCTTCCTTCTTGTTTTCAAAACTTCTCAAAGGGAAGGAACAAATGTGATAAGGGAAAGGTGAAAAGAAAGAAAGAAAGAATTCTTTATAGAGGAAAAGTAAGTCTTTCAAGAGAGTCATAACAAGGTTACAATAATACCAGGATCCTGCGAAGGTGGGCTGTCAGGTAATTAAAAGGCAAAGCATAATTCCAGGTAGAAATAAACTCTAATATCATGAAATTATTGGGTCTCCAATATTCTAGGGTTAGATTATAAGATCAATAACAGAGAGTTTGGTGGACCAACATGAAGTCCAACTTAAATCTAGATAATCTTCTGTAGGCACCCATGGATGAGAACATTTGGGATGCTGGGTTTTGGAAGATGTTTGCCAGACAAAGGGGAATTTTGAACTCTAGCAATATTAATAAATATATGCTGGCAATCCCCATCAGTATAGTTGGGCTGAATAAAAATATATTTCATATACATTGGGAATGAAAGAGAACAAAATAAGACCTATTAGCAACACTGGAGATCCGAGAGCAAATTCTTCAGTCCAAAAGTCCCATTCATGAGACAATAAAAATTAGCCATTAGCAAATTCAGAATGACCACAATCCCTACCAAAGTCCCTTAAAGGACCATAAGGAGATAGTCAGGATCCACCAGGAGAATAGTCTCATGGGAAGAGAGGTGAGGCTTAGCATCTCCCCAGTTGATCATATCAAAAACAGGAGGTGTAAGTGTATGCAGCCAATATATATTACCACATACTTTTGGTATATATCTGAACAAAATCAGAATAAAAAAGAACTCTTTTACCTTTTGCATTTTAGAATTACAGGTGACTTGTGCTACCGTTGCCAGGAAGAGGTTTCTCTGGAGTGAAAGGCCTGCCAGTTCCCTGCAGTGTTTGTTTGGCTCAAGCAGTGAGTTGATTTCTCCCAGGGTGTCCTGATGATTGTGGTGTATATGGCAATGGATCCATTCTCCTCTTGTTGCCTGTCCTTGGAGGGTTTGAAGCACTGGTTCCAGCAGCTCAGGGATGCGGTTAATTCTCACCTGGTGCCACAAGAGATGGATCAACAGCCTTCATAAGAACCCAAAGAAGGCCTGTGATGATAAAACAGATGGATACCACCTTCCCCAGGTTAACAATTGTGTTGGTTCAACCCATTTTGGAACAAACAATGGATGAAAACAGAGGGCCTGTTCTTTGTGAGAATAAAGTGTTTACTGCATCGAAACCTTTTTGTGGAGGATTACCTGGGTGACTCCTTGAAGGAGGAGCGATTGTCTCCAGTTTAGCTAAACCTGACCCTATTTCTACGTGTTGATATGTGCATAACTGGCTAGGACTTTTCCTTGTCCCATTAATTGGCTATAAAAAATGCAAATTGGTCCAGCCAAAGTGCTAACATATCATCTTTGAAGCAAAGACGGCAGGGCAGTGTTTTCCCCAGCCCACCTTAGTTCCCAAATAAAACATGTTTGAGCCAGGGCAAGGTGGTATGGAGAGTTGTATTCCATGTTGTCAGCTGGGATTGAGCCTCAAGATAAGAGGCTATGACTTGCCAGGGCATAAAAGATTTTCTGAATGACTATTTTGAAGATAACAATATGCAATATAATAACCATTGTTAACTTCCTATCATCTTGTTTTGAAATTCCGTACCTTTTCATTGTTACTTCTTAAAAAAAAAGATTACATATCAGAGCTGAAGCACTGACCCCAAAACATCACATACTACCTCAGTTGTCTTCTCCAGATAATTCTTTCTGCATATCTTTCTCCCTGCATATTGCAGAGGTGATTTCAGGCCTCATACCTAGAACAACTCATGGAACTCACATACTTCCCACCATTCTCATAGTCACTCATGCTCATGCCCCTCTTTTCCTCATGAATTAATAAAATCTGGGCCCTGGGTCAAGGCCTTGGTTCTGGTTAGATATCATTGTGGCTATATTTAGGACCCCTTGGCTTTGCATAACTACAAATATACCTTGGTATCTCTATTTTTGCCACAGTTTGCATTGGAAGTGATAAATTGCAATGAACTAGCTAGAATTTTGATAACTTTTCCATGGGATTACAAATATAAACTTCTTGGGCTGTGACGAGGACCAGGAAGGGCTCTCTGTATTTCTGAATCACAATTTTAAAAATGTAAAATAAATAGTGCCATAGATACTTGTGGCGGGAGCATCTCCATCATACGTCCCCACTTTGTTTTAATAATTGGGTCTTAAGGAGCCCTTGGTTTGTTTTACTATTGCTTAAACTATAGGGTGTTAAGGTATATCTGAGTTATAACATATGAGAATTGAAAGTCTGGAGGGACTTGGAAATGTAGGTAGGGCCACTATCAGTCTTAATTTGTGAGTGCTACCTCATTACAGAAAAGCAGGAGTATATATGATGTTCCACATGTCATACAGTTTCATCCAATTATAAAGATAGATAAATAGATGATATATAGATAGATGGATGATAGATAGTAGGAGATGATAGATAGATTTCCAGAGTAGTCTCTATAGAAATATATTTAATTATTATTGGCTTTTGACATGTTAAACATATCCAGTAATACTGGATATTATAAACCATTTTGGGACTGCCTAAGAAGGCAGCTTTATCTTGTGTTTTTTATTGACCAATTTAGGTAACTCTGCTAGTGCTGCATAAAAGCTCACATTTAATATCAATCTCAGAAAGAAAAATTATAGACTTTGTCTAAAAGTATCAGTTAAATTGGAGTGGAGAGTTGAGACTAGGGGAAGAGTGACTGATGGAAGTCAGGGCCATAGCTTCCTAATCTTCTTTGCACAGCAAAGGATTCATGGAAGGGAGAGTTTGGGCTCGATCAAACCGATGGGCAAACATACATATTTCTTTTCATAATCTGTATCCTCTATAAACCTACTTTCAACACTTGATTTTTCCAGTTTTGCTTTATTTCTCTTTTTTCCATCATGCAAATTCCTCTTATATCAAAAATCTGTCTCCACATGTAGTTTTCTCCATATTCTTCTATCCTGCTTGCTAATTTTTTCTACAAGAAACTTGTCTGCAACCGTGTGTATTTCCAAACAGATACTTTGTAAATTTTGCCAAATACAAATTCATCAGTCAGCTAAGATTTGTAACAAAGGGCTCTTGTAAATTCAGGAAACAGCATCTATCTTGGGCAAAGTTTCACGAAAAATTTTTTATCCTTATCTTTGCTTATGCAGGTTTTAACATCACCACATGCTGCAGAGAGATAGGATGGGATCTAATTTGTCAAAGTTTATAATTCTGGAATATATATTAAAGAATTCTTTTCATAAAAAGGCTTTCCTGATGATTACAAAGTTAAAATGAAACCAAACTGGCTCTGTTCTTAAATACTCCTCTAACCAAAAGCCCCATTCTTCCTGAGCATTCCGTCTTGTCAAATGTATCATCCATTATCAGCCACCACTGCTGTTACCAGAACCTACAATTCTACCAGGCCAGCTTTCCTCCTCCCACTCCTGACTGTGCTGCCAGCCAATTGGACCAGTTCTAGCCACCAGTTCTTCCACTGGCAGCCCTGTGCCTGCTCATCTCATACCACACTGGCCTGCCTCTCCACCCCCAAATCTATAGAGAGTCCGATCAGTCATTATCTGTGTTCTGTTCACTGAGGTCTCCCTAGCCAGAGTCTTCTACTGTACAGCTTTCCTCACATGCCTATCCTGGTCAGATGGCATCATCCAATGCCCACTCAGGATGACTTACAGCAATCCTTTGTTACTCTGTTCAACAGAGGAGCACCACTGAATTTGAACAGAAGCAGGAAACTGATTAAAGGGAGAAGTCCCTGCTCTCACCTTTAGCCCATCAATATATTAAAAGTTACTACTGTTACCCAGAAGCCTGACAAAAGCCTTTCAGACTTTTTTAAAGACTTGTTTCCAGAGATATGGGCAGAGGACTCACCTCTGGGGCTTACAGTCAGTCACACCACTTGGTAATCGATCTCTGTCCCACTGCAATCCCTGTTGCTGTTAAACAGTACCCTATGTCATAAGATGCTTGACTTGGCATCCAGCCCCACATCTCTTACTTAAAACAATTCAGAATCCTGATAGACAACCAATTGCCTTGGAACACGCCCCTCTTCCTGGTGAAAACGTCAAATGGGGACTACCAACCAGTGCAATCTCCATGATATCAATGCTGCCACCACCACTCTGCTCAATGATCCCAATCCTCATACTCTCCTGGGTTTGGTCCCCCCTGATGTTACCTGGTTCATCTGTCTGTACTTGAAAGATGCTTTTTTCTGTTTATGAGCTGTACCCACCAGGCAGACCCTCTGTCTTTGAATGGAAAGACCCTAAAATGGGATGGAAAGCCAACTTACCTGGACTTGTTCATCACAAACTTTTAAGAACTCTTTGGGGAAGCACTGGCAGCTGATTTGGCCCAGTTTCAACATGCAGACCTCAGACGTACTCTTGTACAGTATGTAGATGACATTTGAATCAGAAGTCCAGGCAAGATGAACTGCTGGAAAGGGCTACAAGCCCTTCTCCACCACCTACTGACCACTGGCTATAAGGTCTCCTGGAAAAGGGCTCAAATGAGTAAACCAAAAGTATGCTATTTGAGGTTTGACTTAGAAAAAGGACTCGGGCACCTGGGCCCTAAAAGAAAAAAAGTCATCTGTTCCATTCCAAGGCCTGAAAAAATCACTTAGAGAATTTCTGGTTGCTGCAGGCTTCTGTTGAATTTGGATACTGTGGTTTGCCAAAAAGTCTAAGCCTGTATGTGATATGCTGGCAGGGAAAGAAAATAAAAGGGAGATATTCCACTTGACTTAGAACAGACTAAATCCTTTCAAACCATAAAAACAGCACTCAGCTGCCTTAGCATTGGGCATCCCTAATGTGACCAGACCATTTAATTTGTTCATTGATGAACAAGAAAATGTAGCCTCAAGGGTCCTCACTCAGAAAATTATCCCCCAAGAAAAGCCCATGCTTATTTCTCAAAAAGCCTGGAACCCATGGCAAAAGGCTGGCTTCCTTGCCTGAGGGTACTAGCAGCTACCGTTCTTGTGCTCAAAGAGGTGACAAACTGATTCTGGGACAAAACCAAATAGTCCAAGTCCTGCATGCTATTCTAGAGCTACTCAGTACTAAGGGCACTGCTGGCTTTCAAACAGCTGCATCACTGAGTACCAAGGACTGCTTACTGGAAATCCCCAGCTTTTCACATAGTCAAGCCCTTAAACCCAGCCACCTTCTTGCCCACTGAGCTTGGCCCTCTGGGCCATAATGGTCTCATCAAAACTGATGAGCTTTTGCTAAATGGCCAGATTTACAGATGGAGCCCTTGTCTGATGCTGAGTACATCTTATTTATGGATGGAAATACTGCATTACAACTATGTACATCCTAAAAGGTTCCTTCAGTGCTGCACTGTTGTATTTTTCACCCCAATAATTTAAGGGCATTGACATTCCTCTAAGTCATCAATAATAGCAAGCCATGCTCCTTCTTCATGGAGCTAAAATGTCTCAGCTATGATCATTGCACTGAAGTCTAAAAGAAAATTCCAAGTATCTTTTGGTATTGATTGTTTATGATGTTCCAGTGAAATTTTATTTTGTAAGTCTAATAATTTAAATCTTCCACTAACCAGTAAGTTCCAGGAGTGAATGGCCATTTCTAGATCTAATTCATTTTGTTCTGCATTCTTTGCAAAATCAAACCAGTAAAAATCCTTAAATCATGCTGATTCTTTCAATTCTGGTCCTGTCTTTGGCATTTGAGCCTTTAACTTTTCTCTGCTGGCTCATCCTAATTCTATAGTGCTGTCCATGAATGCCTGTTTGGAAGACTAACATAGTGTTGCTTTCTGACATGCATGCAGTGATCACAGCACTAATGCTGGCTGGACTGAGTGTCAGGTCATCACAGAACTGTTGTTTACCATCCATTCAAATTTTATTATTGGTTTGAGGATGTTTGTATCGGTTGGATAACTGTTCAAATTACATCCTGTTCAGTGATCCTTTTATCCTCTCTTATATACAAAATTTAGGATTTTGGAGAAAATTACAGTATCTGTTATAACATTTAAGTTCCAGTCATTTTAAGAATGACAACTAGCTTCATCTTTTTCACTAGATTGTGTGAAAATCATAATGCCAAACTTTATCCTTCTTTGGTGGTCTGTACTAGTCCACGCTGATATCCTCCAGGCCTCTTTCTCCTCTCTGGGGCTGGCAGAACACCCACACCATCCTGGCAGGAGGTGAAGAGGTGGCTCTGGGCCAGGGGAGGTGGAGGGACATGGGGAGGGATGGGGTGGGGCCATTACTAAGATTTTAAACTATGAGTCACAGAGTCTTTTGGAGTCCAAGTGTCCCTTCATTACAAGCAAGACAAACTTTTGTCTGTTTTACCCATTTCTCTATTTCTTAGTACAGAAAATAGTTTTTAGCCACGGGATTGAAAAATACTTGGTGAAATCGTGGCATGGGAACACATTTCCATCACTGCTGCCTGACCTAGCTGAAGTCTGCATATTGAGATTGTCTTTTTAATGTTTAGTGTGTTTCATGAATCTGTGAAATAAAATATCATAGCAGTAAATTAGTTAGGCAAGTGAGATAGTATTAGACTATTCTTAAAATTTTGTCATGAAAAATACATTTTTTTTTTTTTTTGGCGGTACTGGGGATCGAACTCAGGACCTTGCGCTTGCTAGGCAGGCGCTTATTCCACTGAGCTATATCCCCAGCCCCTCATTTTATTCTTAAAGTTTTTTTCAGTGAAAGTCTTTTTCCCTTAAGAGAATATTCTTAGTACTTCTAAAATGAAGTTGAAAGTGGTTAGAATTTGAAGTTTTATATCATATATAATTCTCATAGTGTACCTGGAAAATACATGGATTGAAGAGATAAGAATTTGATTTGATACCAGAATCATAAACTATAAGATGTTTAACTTCTGGGCACTTTGAACATCATCATATTTTTCTGAATTAGTTTATTAGTTTTACAAAGTTGAATTAGCAGTTCAAGTGATCTGATCTCATGGAATCCCATAGCTTTCTTTTTAAATAATTAATTAAGTAAATTATTTATTTATGGTTCTAGGGATGGAAAGCACCATATCATGGAACTACACTCCAGCCCTTTTATTTCATAATTATTAAATTTTAATGAAATGAGCTATAGTGAAGAGGGATTTCTGATTCTCATCCCTTACTCACTAAATCTCTTCTGAGGGAACTGCTGTTTTGTTTTTGTTTGTTTGTTTGTTTGTTTGTTTTTTGAGACAGTGCCTCGCTATACAATTCACATTGACCTTGAACTTGCTTTGTACCCCCAGCTGGCCTTGAACTTGGTGGTGATACTTCTACCTCAGTCCCCCAAATGATGAGATGATAGGCATGCTCCACCATACCTGGCTTGAGGCAACTTTTAATATTGTCTTTCCCATGTATCTTTTTAGACAAATTTTACGTAGCCATTATTAAGTGGTCATACAGGTTTATTTGAAAACATACACAGATAATATCAGTTTACACATACTCTTCTGTACCTTTTTGCTTTATCTTTATTTAATGAATCTTTGGATAGCGTCTATTAATGCTGATTTTTCAGAATAGTTCTCTTTAACCAGTTCTATTGGGGAGCATTTTTATTATTAATGATATTGCTGTGTGATAAAAATAGAATAATACTTTATATTACATTTTTTTTGAGATAGGGTCTTGCTATGTAGTTCAGGCTGCTTTAGGCTCACTGTGTAACTCAGTCTGTTCC
>PVLD010015662.1:0-47814 GCA_004027595.1 Dinomys branickii | reverse complement strand
ATGGGTAGTTCAGTGGACCCAACCCAGGAAGGAAAAGAAAACCTTCAAGTTCAATTTCATGACAAAGGTAACATGGAGAAGGGAGATGAAAGAAAACAATTACTTGGGGCTGGGGATATAGTTCAGTGGAATAAGCACCTGCCTGGCAAGTGCAAGGTCCTGAGTTTGATCCCCAGTACTGCAAAAAAAAAAAAAAAAAAAAGAGCTTTGAAAACAATTGCTTAAAGTTTCACATTCTTGCTTTTAATTGGACACTGATTCTTCTAGTAGGGGTCTCGTATTGCTTTAAGGGGTCTATAAGTGCAAAGGAAAGTAAGATTTAGGCCAGAGTTGTAGAGATGAGAATCAGCAGAGCAAGAACACAGGCACCAGGAGAGCCAGTGTATCCTCACACACACCTACACCTTGTGTGTGTGTGTGTGTGTGTGTGTGTGTGTGTGTGTGTGCTTTTTGACCGGATGTCTTCTAGGAATTGGAAAGCATCGCTGAGTTCTAAATTAGGCTCACTTGGGTAGAAACCAATGTGGTCTGGAAGAATCTTCATAGCTCTAAGTAGAATAGCTGAGGAAATGGCTCAGAGGATAACAAAAAGAAGGTGGAACACTGCAGAGGAGTAATATGTTTCCTTCCATTTTGTTAATTCTCACCACCATTTCTCCAGGTCATAGAGTTTGGTTGAGACATGTTACAGGATATCGGCTTAAGCAGCGTTCTGGCTTTCATAAACCTTCTCACTTTAAACCTGCTGCCAATAAATTAGATCTTACTCAAACAAAGGAGGTTAATTATAATTTTCATTTTTCCCCTCATGTTTCCTCTTTTCATTATTACAAAACGTTTTAGTGCAAACAACTATGTGGCATTCTTGGTGAAAGATACATTGGAATTAATGAAGTGCAGACAGTCGGGTGGGCCCGCTCTCTGTGTACCAGGCTCTGAGTTCTGTCGCTCCCGTGTTAGTTTACTGTCACAAGTTAGCATTTACAGAGGAGAAAAGTGGGTTGGTTACCAGAGAAGGGAGCTGTTTTTACCACTGGGAGAATGTAGGCTTAATTAGGTAAACAAAGAGGTTTTCCATTACATTGTAAACACATCTCCCAAAAAGACTCCATTTAAGTTTCTTTTTCAAGAAACTGGAAAATATTAAGAAAGTTAATTGGAGGTCACTTAAGGGCCAGGCACAATTATCTTCTGATGAGTATGTGGCTTAGAGCTGTTTTTATCTTTTATTTATGACATTACATTCCCCAGTGTGGGAATGCCAGCTCAGTAGAGGCAGACACAATATTAAATAACACATTTCTCTATTTATATTTAAATAACCATCTGCATGAAATTATGCATAAATCATGGAATAATTCCTAGCAGAAATTACTGTTTGTAAAATAAAAAAAAAAGTTGAGACGTGGTGTGCTTTTCATACTAAATTGCCCATTTCTAGGACATCACAAATATTTGCACAATGTGAAGACACCACGGCAAGACCAATACAAATTGCTCACAATGTTAATGAAGATGGATGGGGACCGCTGAAAACATTCATTTACGAGCGCAGAGACGGAGAGTGGCAGCGTGCACAATCTGGACCTTAATTTTTTTGCCTTGATAATATCCAACTGAATGATGGTAACTTTAATAATACAGCTCTTGGGAAGGTTCTGCAATGAATTTTCATTTTCTGTTTTGAATATGGTCTATTTTTTTTCCCATTTGGGGTGAAAATCATGCATGTTCAGCTAAGCTAGGAAAAGGAACCTTATTCTATGAAGAACCAGAACCAAGGTACACTGATTACAAAATTCAAATGAGCTTTAAATTAAAAAATAAGTATCTCTAACTCTGAAAAGACTCCCTTTCCAAATGAAGACGGACTAGTTTTTCTTCCCTCTCCCAGCAAACCATCCACCCTTGCTAAAGCTCCTCAGCCCTGGGCTGCTGTGGGCGGATGTATAAACAGTAAGACGCGTTCTAAGAACCGGCACTTGTATTCTCCAGCGTTCTGCAGCACTCCTTGGCCTACACTGTGAGTGGCTGGGGTGGATAGAAACGTGGGGAGGGCAGGAGTCACCCTCCACCAACCAGTACAGGAAGATCGGCTGGGGACACGACACCCCCGTCGTGGTGCCATCTCCAGCTCTATCCTGTCACTTCCCTTCCAGCTCATTCCTCAGCCAGCCAGAATCCATGATGTCGCTGGACAATCACTGGACACCCCTGTGCTTTAACAGTAGTATCTGGCCATTCCCAGGTATCTCAGGAGAGAGAAATATAGACACAAAGCCACTCAGTCAAATGCCTTAAAAGTCTGCATTCCCTGGACCCCAGGAGAGCTCTTTTTTCTTGAGTTCTTCTCATTCTATAACTCATATTTGTTAATTTTCAAAAGCTGTTCCCTTCAACATGGCCAGGAAGCAGAGGAAAAAGGAAAGGTCCAGAGAGGACGGGACCAGGACCAGGGTCCAGATGTGGGCCCACCAGTCACATCTCCATGATCCATTCCTACTGCCCCCCCCCGTAGGTGTCCATCACCTCCCACTGACACCACCCAGTTATGACCCCCTCTAAGCGTTATGCCCCCTGTAAAGTTAGAGCCCTCATAAGCTGAACGCTTTCTGAAAGCCGCACCTTTAGATGCATGAGGCCTTGGGGGGATTTTAGATATACACCATGACCCCAGTCAAAGGTGCATGGCCCAGCCTGCAGAGGTGAGAAGTTTGGAGATGTGCCTGAGAAACAGAAAGGGTCACGCTTGGCTAGTGTTAGCAGGAGCCAGAGGAAGGCATATGCTGAAGGACCCTAGAGAAGTGGCCCATGGCCCTTGAAGGACCAGCTCAGGTGACAGCAGCCTGTTGTCTGAGTGATGCTCCTTTTCCTGCCCTTCCTCATGTCCCTGGAGGGGAAAGGAGGGGAAGACAGTGCACCCCTGTGGGGGCTGGGTTTCTATCCCTGCACATGAGGCAGGCAGGCTGGGTCGGTGGGGTCCCACACGGGCCCTCTGCCCGAGATCCGTGTTCATTATTAAGCGGCTGAGGTTCATCCTTAGTAAGGTTGCACTGCAGAGCTTGAAGGACCACTGAGTGCCGTTCCGCCTGAAGATACATGCAGAAGGTACACACGGGCCCTGCACCCCCGGAGCGAAGGGCCAGGTGGGAGGATAGCTGTGAGCTGTCAGATGGCACTGACAAGACAGTGTAGAAACTGCTTAAAGGAAGTTTGGGAGGGTATAAAAGGAATGCGCAAGACAGTGCCTAAGAGTAGAGTCAGGCGGTTGTAGAAATAGTCAAGAACAGGCTGTGACATATACACCAAGACTTGCAGGTCGAAGAAAAGTCTTCTGCATCTACTAGGCTATTTCTGACAGAAGAAACTGCCTATCATGGAGGTATCAAAGAATACAATAGACTTAGTAAGTACACACGCCGACACATGCACACACATGCACAGTGCATTTGCACAGACTGTATCGCAGTGCTAAGCAGGTAGGGAGGGATCTGTAAGGATGCAAGTGCATCTTGATGGGAAGGAAGTTCAGGGCAACAGAAAGGAGGTGCAAAGGCCCAGAGACATTGAGTTCAGAAAGAATACGCGCTGTGGCACAGCTGGAGACAAGCCAGGCTGACTTCCTCTCCCAGACATGGCTGGAAAATGCACCTTGCCATGCTCACATCCCCGGCACCCAGGGCATACAATACATGACACCCACTGGGTAGATGTTTACTGAGCACTGTTGGAAGATTAAAGAAATGTATCACTCCTTCATCTCCCTTGCTCACTTTCTGCCTCTTAATGTATATGCTTTTCCTTTAGATAGGGCTTGGGAAAGGAGTTTCAAAATTCCCTAGTGGCTGTGTCTCCACCTACAGCTTACCCCAAGTCCAACCTCAGCCTGACAGCACACTGCCCAGGTCACCAATACTCCCTCCCTTCGGCAGCGCAGGACAGGACACTGGATGGAGGCTGGGGATCATGGGCAAGAGGTTCCAGGGAAAGTGGTAGATTCAGGGGAGAAGTGGTGTTTATTGTTGCCCAACTAGGAGATTCAGAAGTCTGGAAAGGCCTTCATCTCTGTACCCTCCGTTGTTATTTAGAAATAGTGGGTGGGTCACAGGGGTGATGGAAGAGATGGGGTATGGTCAAAAGCAGAAGTAGCAGCAAAGTTGTTGGCTATTTCCTGTGATGTAAGTGACAAATAGAGGGGCTGGGGATATAGCTCAGTGGAATAAGTGCCTGCCTGGCAAGCGCCAGGTCTTGAGTTCGATCCCCAGTACCACAAAAAAAAAAAAAAAAGTGACAAATAGAGAAATAGCAGCTGGGAAGATAACAAGAAAGGACATATGTACTGATTAAAGGCTCCTAGAGAGCTTCCAAAGGAAGCTGAAGAAAATTCTGAAGAGAAGAGCTGTGCATAGCTGCTCTCCTACCCTGTTGCCCCCTGTGGGTCATGGCTGTTGGTGGCAGGGTCCATTCCCACATTTCATCACATCCCCTGCTCTCCAGGCTCACGGACACTCACAGAGGTCAGACTATTTTGCTGTCCAGGACCCCCATTCCATGGGAGACTGCGTAGGTTCACCTAACAGCAGTCCAGGGGAGGCAAACTCACCCATATCCCAGTTTTCACCAAGGCTGTTCTTCCAAAAATAATGATGAGTGGCATATCCTAGCCACTCGTGGGCCCTTGGTGGCCAATCAGGGGAGGGTGGGGCTGTGAGACAAATTTAATCGGCTAATGACAAGACTGCTGGGAAGGTGCCTTTAAATAGAAGCGGGACAGTTGGCCAAAAGAAGGCAGCCACTGGTGTGGACAAGTTTCACAGCATCTGAAGAGAAATGGCTTGAGGCCTAGCCATTGTGAAAAGCCATTCCTTGCATTCCTTGTTTACTGTCAGCAGGGCAAGTTGTGGGCTGTCACTTTAGCTGTTAATGGGACTAAACACTTAGGCCAACAGATTAAGCCTTGCTGAAACATTAAGAAAATTGGCCCAAATAGAGTTTGGATAAATGGCTGTTTAGTGGCTGTTTCTTTCTTGGGAAGGAAAGGGTGATTGTCCCAAGACAATGGTTTTCTTGAAACAGGGGCAATTGGGTGAATAACTGGGTAGATTTTATGCTAAAAATGAGAGATTGTGTATAAAAATACCAAATACTTAATTGCCATCATTCAAACTGGTTACACTGCATATAGATGAGTTGGGTTTTTTTTTTTAATTGAAACCAAGGAAAGCATGGAGGTGCGGCACGGTCTTTAAAAGTTGTAATGAATCTTCAGGAGAAATGAAAAGTCCCTACTCCTGTCATTGCAAAAGGCTCCTCCAGGCAGCTGGATGATATTAAATGTAGGAAAATTCTTCTTTGTTAGCTGGTACCTTTTAAGATACGTCAAGTCCATTTCTTGTGGAGAAGAGGAGTGATACTTGCACAGTAGACATCTTTAACTTCAAAAACAGTTTTTCAAGTCTTTCAGATACCATAACTCCCTTCATGTAAATTTATATATCATTACTCGACACGTCTTCTTAAGCAAGCATTTTTTAAGGTGGCTTTTAGAAATTTTCCAAGAAAGCATTGCGAACAATTAAATTTTGATTCCAAGTGTTCAGCTAGCAGTTATGAAAGGACTTTATTTTACATTAAGAATCTCAACACTGTCCTATCCCTGGTGTAATCGAGGGGGAAAATGTACGTATATGAAAATCTTTCAGATTAAAACTTCTCTGATGGTCCAAAATTGAATAGCACGTTCATTTTGACTTTGGAAATTAAAAGTTTGTGCTCTGTAATAGTCACAGTCTGCTTACACATGTCATGAAACGATACATTATTTGCTAGGAAGAAGCAAATCTAACGTTATGGATGACAACAGTGTCCACCTCCATAACCTTCCTCATGTCTTCTTCTGATCAAGGTGCTTATTCCCTATGTAGTGTGATGATGTGTTCGTTTCCCTCAGCTCAGCACTAGCAACTTTGGCAGCAGTTCTTAAAAGCGCCAGATGTAGAAGAGGGAGGCAGAGGCAGTGTCTGAGGCCTGCAGTCCCAACCTCTTGGGAGGCTAAGGCAGGAGAGTCACTTGAGCCCATGAGTTCAAGACCAGCCTGGGCAACTGGGTAACATAGGGAGACCCAGACCTTTCTATGAGAGACAGAGAAGGCAAGGAAGAGGGAGGGAGAGGGGAACTGAAAGGGAAAGGAAGGGAAAAGAGAAAAACGTAGCTCTTTAGAGGTTTGTCTTAATGTTAATATTCAGAAGGGTGCTAAGATTTCTGCTATTCCAATGCCTTTGGAACCTTCAGACTTACCTTGATTAACCCTGCTAATACCCTGCTGTTTCTTTTTAGCTTTACTCCTAATGTCACTTTACCAGAGCTGTAAAGACATGCTCATAATATTTGCTTTTCATCTGTATCAAGAAGGCAAGGCTAAGCAAAAAAAGGAAAAGAAAAAAGAAAGAAAGAAAAGAGTATTTAGCAGTACACACAGGATTGGAGTGATGATAATCGGGGGCCCTGGTAATTGAAGCTTTTGAGGAGGGGAGAGAACCTTTCTTCTGGATCCTTCAGCCTGTTTAATAGGATGAAATTAGCTCGAGTGGTGCGGTGTTTGAAGAGGATGTGATGTAATTGGAAGTACCTCCCGGGTTTGCTGCCGGACAAAGCAATCAGGTGGGGCCGCAGAGGGCAAGGGAGAATCTGAAGTAGGGACTGGCTTCCGCCACCCTAATTAGCCTAAATTAGCTATGCCAGTTTTCTGCTTGCTTTTGAATTTCCCTGCCAAAGCTACTTTTAGGACTGAAAGGAAAGAAGTATGAAATGCCCACCAAGCCCTAGCTAACTGAGGAGAGGAGCCCGACGCGGGAGGGCCAGGGTTTACTGTGGAGCCTTAAGAAGTGAGGGACTCAGAACGTACACATGGGGGTGGGGCGGGGACCCCAGCACCAGGGCCGCTGCTGCCTTTGTGCTGAGAAACTGGCCGAAGCACCTATCAGGAAGGGATTGTTTGGACACTTTCCCACATATGACTTAAGGGCCTCACCCAGGGGCACAAAGGTGACTGATTTGTGGTGGGTGAAGCTGGAGATTGAACCCTGAAGCCAAGGAGGGCCAGAAGAGGCACTGTGTGTGTGTGTGTGTGTGTGTGTGTGTGTGGCACTGCCAGGGAAAATTTTCACTTCTGACTCCAATTAATCAAGAGGAAATGTGCAGAGAGATTCATAGCACTCAATACAGTCTGCAAAAATCAATTTTAACTAGCAGCATTTGGGTAAAAATAAATAATATCTCAACCTAAACGTCTGATTTTTATTTTTCTTGTTGCCAAAAAATGAGACAATGTCTCATGGAGTACATGCCAAATAATAAAAATGAATAGGAAATTGTTTTGTTAGGTATTTTCTGTAAAGAGTCAGCCAACAAAAACCCTGTTCTACCTTGGCAAACCCTCAAAGACAGACGTTCAGTTACTCGGATGGAGCTCTTCTGGGTAAAAATGTCGTTGGGGTTTTTGTTTTGAATAAGCAAACTCTGAAGGTCAAATGTTCCAGAGAAGCACATTACACTATCTCACACACACACACACACACACACACACACACCTCTAACTGTCCTTGTGTTACTATTATTACCTATCAGGCCCCTTTGTTACTGATCCCTACAATATGGATGGACCAGTTCTGGGCCCCCGGAGGGGATGCCAAAAGCCTTGCTGGTGTCTCAATATTTCTCTACAAAAAACAACTAAGGGAAGTATTTTCAAAAATTTCTAAGAATGGCCAAGGAAAAACAGAGTCTCAGTGAGCCAGGTTTTCCAGGGCCTGAGACTCACACAATTTAAACAATACGCAATTACAAAAATTGTCCCCCTCTCTGCAGCCCTGGGAGGGCACCTGTGTAGCTGGGGACCCACAGCAAACCTGCTCCTAGCCGACTGTGTCTCTGTCTTTTCTACCTGCTCAGGGGCCTGTCTAGTTCTCACTCCTTCCTTTATAGGAGTTCATTCAAGCGTGGGTTAAATACTGTGAGCTCTTCAGAGCCACAAATTCCATGATTTCAAAATATTAGCATTAAGTAACTTGGCTTTACTCAGAGAGTGACAGGAACAATTGGGACCCACGCCACAGGCACAATCTGTGTGTGAAACGTGAGCAAGCAGATCACACGGCCGGGTGGGGCTCAGCGTGGGTGTGCCGGGCTGCCCTGACTGTGCAGTTCAAGATGGTGCAACTCTTACCGGGGCGGGTGTTCGCTTCTCTCCTTAGGCATTTCCAGGATCCTTCAGCCCAGGACTCTGGCTCTTAGCAAGAGGGAATGGAATCGTTGAAAGCTTTCAATTGTGAAATTGTATGTTTATAAAATACACAGAAGCTATGGGTAAAGATCACAGTGATGACTCAGTCATTTTCAGACTTTAGTTTGCGGGATGAAATTTTGTTCTCCCTGCAATTACAAACGAAAAGTCAGGCAGTGCCCTAGCTTTCATGTTAACCCACCCAACTTGACTCAGTAGTTACCAATTTAGGCCTTAGGGTTCAGGGATATGGCTCCTGTGGACTCCTTACCACAAGGGCTTCTTTCCCACTGATAGCAGGGGCACTGCTACCTTAGTCTGGGGCATCTGAAAAGGAAGCAGCATATCATTCTCCATGCAAGTTTCCTGATAATTATTAGTTGATTCACTTTGAATTCTAATAACTAGGTTTAATCTGAAGCTCATGCATGCACAACTTTTATGATTCATGGTTTCATTGAAATTTTTTAGTCTTCACTTTCAGAAGCCCCAAAAGGGGGTCCATTTGCCTTGGGTTCCGGGAAGGATTTCTCTGATGCCTGATATGAACTGTGGGCTTGTTACCTGACTCAGGTGCCGACCTGAAGACAAACAAACCCCAACAATTGTCCATGGTTCCTCAGAGACACACACATGCTCACTTAGTCAGTAGGGTGAGTGTATGGGACAAGAAGAGTTCCACACGTTCCGAAAGCAGAGGTGCATGGAATAGAAGTGGTCCTGCCTTCATGGACTTTGGGCTTAGGAATTCAAGAAAACCAACAAGACTGTTTTGGACAGTGTTAAAGGTTATTAAAAAAAATAGTATGGTAAAATGTATGCCACTTCCTGCTAGGAAGACTATAATAAGAAAAAAGAAAATAAATAAATAAAACCTGACAAAAATGTAGAGAAATGGGGACCCTCACACATTGCTGGTAGGAATATAAAATGGTGCAACCTCTATGGAAAATAGTTTAATGGGATCTTTCAATGTTCAGCATAGACCTAACTAGGTATATGACCTAGCAATTCTACACCCAGCTACACACCCACAGGAATTAAAAGAAAGGTATTAAAAACACCTTACACACACCATTCATACAATTACTCACAATGTCTAACAGGCAGGAAAAACCCAAGGGTCCATCAGCATATGAATGGATCAACAGTAGAATATTATTCAGCCATAAAGGCATACATTTTGATATGTACTACAACATGATGGGCCCTGAAAGCATCATGCTTAATGAAATAAGCCAGATATGGAAGACTGAATACCAAATGGCTCACTTATATGAGGGAGCTAGAAGGAGGCAAATCTTTAGACAGTAGCAGGTATCCTTAGAGGTACCAGGGGTAGCAGAGAAAGAAAAATGGGGAGATTTCCTTTAATGAGTACAAAATTTAAGTGGAGACGATTTTAACAATTTCAGGCATGGATAGCAGCAGTAGTTACATACCGTTATGATTTTTTAAATGTCATCAGGTTGTGCACTCATGTGGCTGAAATGGTCGGTCTTGCATTATGCCTATTTTACCACAATTTTTTAAAAGGCAAGGATTTCAGCCAGCCATAGTGGTGCACCCCTGTCGCCCCAGCACTCTGGGAGGCTGAGGTAAGAGGATGGCAAGTTAGAGCCCAGCCTGGGTTACCTAGCAGCTTACAGGACCTTGTCTCACAAAGTCAAGGGTTTGTAGTAGAGGAAGACTAGAGGGGAGGGTGGAGAGGTCCTGGCTAATGTGCTAGAGTGTGTGCAAACTTCTGGGAAAGTGAGAAGACAAGTGTGCCTGGAGCAGCACGTAGACGGGTCACAGCAGATCCCTACACTGACAAAGTGTACATCCACACAGGGAGTGACCACGCGCTGATGGAGTATGGCCCAGGTAGTGGGACTTTACACTGGCAATATTAAATTATTTTTAAAGAGGGGCCTTACTTCTATAAACTTTAGGCAACACAAAATCTGGGTTGGTTCCTAAGAATGAATGATACAAAGCGAGACCCGAACGCCAACACTGGAGGAAGCGGGGCCAGTTGATGTGTATTGTATTGCTGCTTTAGAAAACTGAATGTATGTGTTTTTCCACATCCTTACTCATTATATTATTCACTTGCTTATTTAGTAAACACTTATGAGGCCCCTGACATGGACCGAGCCTTGGAAGAAAGCCTGAGAACACTGCCACAGAACTGGAGTCCAAGATCCAGTGAGAAAAAACATAGCACAACAATTAGGGTGGTGCCTCAGTTCACGAACTCGATTCCTCACATGATTCGGTTGCAAACAGAATCAGGTTCAATGGTTAGCTTCAATAGCCTGATGGGGAAATTTGATTTGGTTCTTGTCCAATTTGTTTCCTGACCAGAATAGCAGAAACAGTCAAGTTTATGAACTGTGGTAGCGCTGCATAATAGAAAATTTAGGAACATTCTAAAGATTAAAAGTTCATCTCCTCAAACCATTGATTATAAATTCTTGGAAGACAGACTTGTGGAATTGTTATATTGTGTTCCTGTGAAAGACTTAAAAATTCTTGAGTTGAAACTCTTAGATTTTAGCCAATAAAGTTAAGACACTAGGGAACTTGCCTGAGGCTGAGGAAATAATTTGTGAGACTCAGGACTAGAAGACAGGTCGACCTAGGCACCAGGCTGGACTTGTTCCACCATTCTGTGCTGTCACATTTCTTTGAATTGCTTCTGGTTCCTTCCTGCGTCTCTTTTACCCTGCACATTGTCTACTCCGGTGTTCCCATGGTGGGCTTTCAGGAATGAACTTGGTGGTAGTGGTCCCATAGAGAGAGAGAGACAACCATGGAATTTCCACCTGGGATGATCTGTGGGTTCATAATTTACATTTACTCAGCAACCACATGGTCCTTACTTGGATGAGAATGTTTATCTTGGGAAGCTGAAAGGAAGCAATGCTCCTGGAAATTATGGTAAGCAAAGGACCCTAAGTAAGCCCTGGGCTCATTGCCAACCATGGGTGCACAAGGAATTCCAGGCTCATGCTTCAGCTCACTACTGTATTTCTCTGTCTCTTAATTTCCTCATCAGTCCCATGTGGTAGGTGTGAGAAGTGTACCACAGCACAGTATCAGACCTGTAGAAAATGCATGAACGATATCAGTTGTGTTATTAGCGTTATTGTATTGAATGCTGAAGATTCCCTGTGAGTCAGTGTAGGTTGCTTATATTATGATAATTTTTCTAAAACCAAGAAACTGAGTTTGAAAATTTACCTTTCCAAATCTAAAGAATATATACAATACTATGTGAAAAGAGTAAGAGGTCTTATAATTGTGGACCAGCCCCAGCCCCAGCCCCATGTGAAACCCACGCAGACCCCATCACCCCGCTCAGGGCTCACTCAAACCTGGGTTCTGCAGCTCTGCCTGTCTAAATTGCTACTTGCCCCAGGCCATTTTCAAAGCCATAAATAAATGGTAAAGAAGAAACATGGACAGAAATACAACTCATGAGGCAGGATAATCCAGAAAGCTTGAAAATAGTCAAGGTTCTACCAGCAAAACAACAACCTGGAGAAAAGCTGGTGGTTCTCCAACACCACCAGACAGATTCTTTCTCTTCGTGTGGACAGAAAGTTCTGTCTCCGCTCACCTTACCAATGTAATTGCTCACCTAACGAAAACAAAGTGCTCCCCAGTGTACGCGTATTGCTCCTGTGCAGTGATGATTTAGGTACAGGAAGGCATCAGTTGGCGAGCTTTGGAGGAACAGAGAGGGCTTTGCAGAGCTTCTTGGGCTGACCGGTTCTCTTCCTCCTACCTGCAGACACACAAGCCCTAGGGCACAAGTGAACCCTGAGACACAGCAGCTGCCTGGATGTGTGGAGAAGCAGTCAGTGGACATGTTTGTCTGCTTGCTCCAAAGCCTGCTGGGCTGGAGAGACGACAATTACAGACATTATGCGAAGCTGGCTGGGTTATCTGAAGCTTTTTCTCTGTATTTCCAGATTTGTTCCCATATTCATTTACAACCCGGGGAGCAGCTGGCAGCGCAGCACCAGTCTGGCTGCATCTTCTTGCAAAGGCCTCAGGTGTCTCCTCCTTTGTACTATGGCTGAGATGGGAGCCACCTGACCATCGTTGAGGCCTTTGCCCAAGTGTGTTAGGTGACAGGCTGGGGGAAGGCAGGAACAGCACGAGAGGGCTGGGCCTCAAACCAAGCTCAGGACTTGCATTTCCGCTGTCTTTAGGTGATTGACAGCTGATTCTGAATTTGCTTCTGAAGATGATCTATGACTTAGGGTTCATGGTGATCTTTGCTACATCATCCCTTTGTTTCACACTTTTTATTTTAATACCAGGAACTGAGCCCAGGCCTACCACTAAGCCATATCTCCTGCCCTTCTTATGTCTTACTTTAAAGCAAAGCCTCACACTTGGGATCTTCCTGCCTCAGCCTCCTTAGTAGCTGGGATTACAGGTGTGCACCACACTGCCCTGCCCATTTCACCCTCCACAGCAACTGTCAGCACTCGTTAGTCTGTTGTATGACTCCTCACTTCAGAAGGGAAGCTCTGTATATCACAGGAGCACTGCTGTTGTGTTTCTGTTATCAACATGGCACCTTGCCCACAGGGGAGCTGCTGAAAACATTTGTTGCTGAATCAGTGCCTGTGTGCCATAGAGCTGTGAGTCTGAAGCCACCTTCAAGGGGAACAGAGTCCTAAGGTTTTATAAGTGGAGTGAGGTTTGTTCCATTGCTAGAGTTAAGGAATGGAGTTGTGCCTTCTTCCCAATTTTCAGAAATGGATAGTTAATACATATACAGCTTCCAAGTTCATATTTTTCTCATTTAAATTTCCCATGCTTTAGTTTTTTTTTGCTACTTCTTTATCTGCTCGTAATCAACATAATGAGTGAGCAGAAAGTCATTATTTTCAGGAAAATGCAGAAATAGGCAAGGACATGAGTTCAAGGAGGTCTTAGTACACATATGTGTGTATCTTCACAGTAAAACATGGTTAAACCAAAGTGCACATGAAATATTTTGAGGACCTGAGGAGAGATGGTGCTAATAGTTGTACAATGGTGTAAGTGTGCCTAATGCCACCGAGCTATACCCGTAACACTTATTAAAATGGTAAACTTCACGTTCTGAGTATTTTACCACAATTAGAAAATAGTTTAAATACATACAGCCAGGAACTACTAGGTAACCAAAGCTGTGACCATGTCCCCAGCACATCTAAAGGGCTCGATTTCCAATTTAATTTTAGTTGATTTGTATTTAAATAGTCACATGTCCCAGTGGCTACTGTGTTCTACTGTAATGAACAGTAGAAGGCTAAATGCCTGGAGAAATTAATTACTAGTGCAGCGAGAATGCTGTTTTAAAATTATCAGTGGGAAAAATAAAGTATCAACCAAACAGATTCCTCCCTTGTCTTTTTTCTCTCACCTGTCGCCCAACTACCTTTAATTGCGAGGCTGGCAAACTTACATAAAAATGAGGAGGATGGGACAACAAATGACCATATGCTCTTAGCCTTGATTTAGCAATTGTTGATATTTACCTTATTTCTCCCAGTAATACTTGAGATCCAACCACTCTAATGAGTTAAGACCAAATCTGTAAAGTTGAGGCATCACTGCGGCATCTCCAGACACAAACCTGATTCTATTAGCACTACCCCTTCCTATTGTTCGCTAGAGCCCTTTTCCATACTTTTGGTAGGTGACTATGCCAGGTAAGCGAAAGTGCAAGGGCCCTTGTTCATGAGCATAACATGTACAACTTCTAAATTCCCTCAGGTGTGAGGCGAGCTTGCTTTGCTATGAGGTTGAGACTTCTTTTGGAACTTGAGTATTAGCTGTAAAAGTCACCGGTCCCTGAAGACACCATGTCCCCCGATGAGACCACAGGTATAAGCCAGCAATATGGCCAAGATACTGGATTAAATGCTTTTCAAACATTTATATTTACTTTTAATTTGCCTTGTAGGTATGGATATGAAATAATGATTTATAAACAGCTCTGGCAAGATGCTGTGCTTATCCTGACGGAGTTGTGGTCATGTCCAGGATTTCTGAGAGCAACTGACTTCTCACATTGCTCTCCTCTGGGCGAGTCTACTGTCAATCTGGGTACAAGGTAGTTGATTGCAAGTCAAATTAAAACAGGACAGAACACAAGCACAACACGATGTCTAAAACTGCGGTTCCAGACCCACAAGGAAACTTGCAGCTACAGGAGTTTTCATCATGTTTTTATATAAAAACTATTGTGTCTTGGAGAAATGTAAGAATAGGACAGCGCACAAACATGGAGGCTGGCACTAGACTTCTCAGTTCCAAATCCTGGCTTTGCCACTTCCTGACTGTGGGCCACGACCCAGGTCTTTAATCTTCATTTAAACTTTTATTGATGTTTTCTATACCCAGTTTGTTCATTTGTAAAATAGAATCAACAGAATTAAAGGAGCACAAGGTATTGCACACAGTATGTATTTAATA
This sequence comes from Dinomys branickii, assembly GCA_004027595.1. NCBI lineage: Eukaryota > Metazoa > Chordata > Mammalia > Rodentia > Dinomyidae > Dinomys > Dinomys branickii. Next base: position 33,065 of record PVLD010015662.1, on the reverse strand, counting down.
CTAAGATAGTAGCAGAGTATAACTCTCCACATTTTAGAAGAATAGCTCTCTAGACTGTCTCTAAAAGAGCAGCCCAGCTGGACATGGTGGCACATCCCTATAATCTCAGCACTCAGCCCTTGAGAGGCTGAGGCAGGGGGATTGATTCAGTTTGAGGTCAGCCTGGGCTATATAGTGAGACCTTGTCTCAAAAACCCAATAAATAAATAGATGATAGATAGATAAGAGCAATCTTGTGATGTTAGGAAACATCGCAGCCCAGTAAGCTGGATACAGAAGGAAATGAACAGGGAAAGGGTATCTGTCAACTATCTCTATAGTTTCCTAGAAGCACCATATAATACAGAATTTTGAAATGCAAAAGGCTCTAAAAACCAAAATGTCCCTGTTTTCTACGAATATTCATTTGAAGGCAAAACCTAACCTGAACTGGCATGGGACTATTGATGGCCTTATTTATCCCAGTTAGACTGAAGACCAGAGTGGTTTTCTGCAGCTGACTAGAAGGACTGCCCCGATGTCTGTGAATGAAGCTACTCCACGCTGAGCAGCGCACACACGCAGCACCTTCAGATGTGGGAAAGGCCTGAATCCCACATGCTATCTGGCTGCAAAGACTGGCCGTAAGAAATTCTGAGCTTCTGCTCTGCTTCTGTCCTCCTGGCTGGAACTGCACAATGGGTAGAGGCTGGCTCCAAGGACACATGCACCATGTGGCCTCCGCAAACAGCCCATTACTCTGAGGTTGGGACGGTGAGGTACTGGGGCCCAGACAGGAGTTCCTGCACAACTTCAGTGTTTCCCTTATCATTTTATCCTGAAGCATGCTGTTTATCCCTGTAGATTATATTGAAGTAAATAAGAATTGTCCTTTTGGTCCTCTGTGACTGACATCCTCTGAATTGATTTCAAATGATCCAGTTCTGCCTTCAAAAGACCCAACGTGACTGCTACTCTTACTCCTGTGACATGACATTTTGGTTTCTCAATCAGCTCTACAGCAGGTGGTAATTCTTCCTCCCACAGAACCCCCTCAGTCTCAGATGTTTCCTGGTTTTCTCACAAATTTAGGGCTAGAACTTTGGTTCTAACTGGCCCGGGTATCTACAAATTGGAACCCTCCTAACAACTAATTCCCAAAGTCCCCTCAACCTTTCCTGCTAGGAGAAGTAGGACAAACCCATGAGAACACACAGGAAATGGTTTCTAAGAAGGAATAGCCAGATTCAAACACTGAATTCACCAAACTGCATCAAATGCAAATTCTACTTTCTCTCTAAAAATGATTCAAATTCAACAAATTCAATCCAGGCATAGAGCTAGCATTGTGTCCCAGGAACCATGGAGAATAAAGGATGAGTGTCTTTCTCTGCTCACTTCAACTGGACACAAAAGAGAACTTATTTTTAAGTCTTGAAAGAAGGGAAACAATTTAAAATTAGAATTTATTTTCTACTTAGAAGCTAAAGAATTCAAGGTATAAAACGTATTTTAAGAAAATGGATGAGGCTGGTATTATGAGAACCCAAATCTGCCGGTTCTGATGCCTAATTCCTAGTCATTGACAAAATTCTAATTTTTTCCTGGAGTAAAAAATAAAATGGAAGATGAGCAAGAAAGAGATAATTGCAGACAGTAACCAAACAAGAGAGCCTCTGGCTTGGACGCAGTAAATGGTAAACAGATCAGTCACTGTTTGACAGTTGTATGAGAGTTGCCCAGCCGGCCTCTGGAACCCTACTTCATTGTATGCATTCGTTGCTGCTTCTTGTAAGGGTGCGCTTTGTGCAAGTCCCGCAGTTAATTCATCATACGGGGATGCCAAACTTTCAGTATTCCGTGGGTTCTTTTTTAACTTTTCAAATGGGGGCTTGTGCAACTATTCCAGGTAAGTTTAAATAGAAAGTATTCCGGGAAATGCCCATCTTATTCAGCCGAAAAGCTAAGTAGAACGTAAATGGGAAAATAGACTGTACCTTGTGCATTTTCATACATTTTAATGGCCAGCTTCTATTGATTGCTGGGCTTTTTTAACCAGTAAAGGGGAAGAAAACCACACATCACATTGTATGTTTTCTTACAATGGAAAGTTATTTTGATCACACTTTACAAATGATCCGTACTGATATTAAGTTTACTGTGTTAGGAGGAGGAGAAAGGAGTGAACTTCATTTGAATTTAGAAAGTCTCTAAATGATAATTGAATCACAAGTCTGGATTATAATTCTAGGAGCAACACTTGACTTGGTCAAAATCACTGTTATGAAGAGATGCAATTTTTACACAGTACTTCACATTGATTAAGTAATGTGTGAAAATGAAAAAAAAAGTATTTGAATCTTAATCACAGTCATTTGCATGAAATAAAAGTCTGTGTCAAGGGAATGCACATTATAATAACTCCTGGGTGTTTTGGTTGCATCAGTGAGCAAAGAAGTTGTCTGCATTTTTCTGCGCTGATATACAAGAATTCCTTTTATATTTATTGTATCTTTGATTGTACAAAAATGTAGCAATATAGGATTTTGGCTGGTGAGAGACGACAACTGATTAACTACCTGAACAATGGCTGTAATTAAAACAGATGTTTGATAATACTTGCATTGGAATTAAGCTGGGAACATTTGAAGAGAGCAATGAGAAATAGGAATTTGATGTGAACCTCATTCTCAGGAAGGCTCTCCATTAGATGGAAAAGTAATAAATTAAGGAATGAACTTTAGAAAAATTCTGCCAGCTTCTTTTCTACATATTTCCCTCACCGTTGCTGTGTGACCAGAATACTTGCAATGTACAGAAACACACCTCCTTTCATGCGCCCCATTCCCAGATCACATGTGGGACTGGTCCTCAAACCCAGAGACCCTATTTTTCTGCACTGGTGTGTACCATTGCCTGAAGCTCACTGGGACAGTGCTGAGTCCAGTGCCTTCGGCAGGGTACATTTGTGTGCACCTGTCATCCCAGCTACACAGGAGGCTGAGCTAGGAGGGTTGCTTGATCTCAGGAGTTCAGGGCCAGCCTGCACAATATAGCAAGAATCTGTCTCTAACAAAGAAAGAGAAAGAAAGCATACCTTCAGGCTCTGGGGATAGACTTCTTGCCTTCTACAGATCCCTAATAATGAACTCTCCTGCTTGGGTTGACACACATTCCTATGATGTTGGGTTAATTTTTAAAATCTTATTTTGATTATCTACTTCTCATTAGAGGATAGCATTATCTAGGAAAATATTTCAGTTTCTGAGAGTTTTTCATATTCCTTGCTTTGTGAAAAAGGAGAGAACCCTAAATAAGATAAGAGTTTGGCTTCCTCAATAGTGGAAAGGAGTAGTGACAATTTTCAAAATTAGTAAGTCTAATGGTTCGACCCAGCTTAGAAGAAGGAAGTTGCTAGAAAACTCTCTGCCTGATGTGGACATGTCAAGGGATGGGCAGTGTTACGAGTAGCAATGTACTTAATTAGAGCTAAATAATAGTAAATTATAATATCAAGAATAAGGATATACACACTATATAACTAACTGCAAGTAAGTAAAAAAAACAGACCACCAGCGTAGAGGTGGCCAAGAATAACGATGAGTTCAGTTTCATCTTAGAGACAAAACAGACATGGAAATCACAGCATCCCTAGAGTGTCTAAGTAAGTACCCAGCGCCCAGTACCCTGAATTTATTGTAGGCTCAAAAAATTGAAAATGCTCCAAAATGCAAGCCTTCCTTCTCACAAGTGGCTTTGCTCCAATCTCAGATGGCAGGAGTTTGTTTTGATTCTTTACTCTATGTCTTCTAGTAGACCACAGACATTACACAATATTTACAGAGAGAAGCAGCGCCTCTTCCCAAGCTCACAAAAGTACTTCTTTTAAAAATACACAAGGATGTACCCCTTCCTCTCATGCCCTCTGCCACCCACCTGGTGGGGCCTGGCCATTTTCAAAGATAACTGGCCCATGACCTCTCCAAGCCCCGCTCCTCCAAGTCATGCGGACTCTGTCTGCCTCTAGAGCTCTCCTCGGCCACTCCAGGCTGGCTGTGTCCCTGTCTCCTCCTCTGGCTGCGAGCTCTAGCCTTCTCTGCTCAGCACATCATTGTTGACAGGAGTGTGTAGTTTTCCTCCCTCCCCTGCAGCAAGCTCCTTAAAGCAGAAACGGTATCTTCTCTTCCCTTCTTTCCCTGATCTTCCTTCCATCACTGATCCAACCAACAGGTACTTAACCCTGCCTTGGTGTGGATCTGGGTGTCCTTCAGAAGTTCAGGTGCTGGAAGCTTGGTCCCAGCATGGAGATGTTAGGAGTGCTGGAACCAGGCCTGGGGATATAGCTCAGCGGCGCAAGAACCTGCCTGGTACGCACAAGGTCCTGAGTTTGATTCCTGGTACCAAAAAAGAAAGAAAGAAAGAAAGAAAGAAAGAAAGACAGAAAGAAAGAAAGACAGAAAGAAAGACAGACAGACAAGGAGTGCTGGAACCTTTAGGAGGGGACCTGGTGGACAGGATCAGGCCACAGCATCCACCCTTGTCAATCATAATGGGTCTGCATTGTCTCTTGGGAATGGGCCAAGCCTAACAGTGGCTGAGCTTCTGTCAGTGCAGGTCATGGGAAGAAAGCAGTTTGACCCTCCGCTTCCACACATTCTGCCTCCTGGCTCCCTGCAAGCCCCACTGCTGCTACTGCCATGGTGAAGCTGCCTGATGTGAGGTCTTCACCAGAGTCCAGCAGATGCTGGGACAGCTCGTAAGCCCCAAGACTGAGCTAAACAAACCTCTTGTCTTTAGGCATTCTGTGGCATTTTGTTATAGCAACGCCAGATGGTCTAAGACAAGTACCCAGTGGGTGCCAGTTTCAGCATTTCTGTATTGCCCTGCAGCTCTGCACCATGTGGGTAGCTGTAAGGTAATACTGAGATTGCTTAAGGAAGGTTATCGAGTAATTCTGTGGATCTACCTGCTCTTACCTCCGAACATATATCTAACCATTTCTTGGGCAAAAGATCAAACCTTTAGCACTACTAGCAAGCCCACTGTGTTCTTCCTGACAGTAGGAAGTAGATGTGTTTTGGCAGAGAAGCCAAAGCCTGTTGGTGATACTGTTTCCTGTTCCCCTGACTTTGTGTGTGCTCATGTGCCAGTACCTTCACCTCCATCTGCCACCATGTTCCCCTCCAGTAAGATAAGAACAATATACACATGCCACCCCAGCACTCCCTGTGGGGAGGGTTACTGAGATAATGCTGTGAAACACTTCAGGCTCCTCCCAAGAAAAGCCACTATCTATAAAAATATAGTTTCATGCAAGTGATCTGATTCAAAGTGCAGGCTGAAAAGGATCTAGAGTGTTAGACTGGCGTCTCACACAGAAGCTGATGTTTAACTTGCTCTGCAGGACCAGGTAGCATTTCTGGAACTTCCTTTTGTGTGGATAAACTTCAGAAAATGTATTTGAAGTCTACTTTTATAGGGGGAGAAGGCCAGACATAGTGGTACATGCCTGTAATCCCAGCACTTGGCAGGCTGAGGCAAGAGGATCACTGCAAGTTAAAGACCAGCCTGGCCTCTAAAGTGAGTTCAAGCCATCCTGAACTGCATAGTCAAACCCTGTCTCAAAAAGAAAAAGGATGTGTATATGTATGGAGAAGATTATGTCTGTAGAACGAGGATGAATTTGTATAGCTGGGATTCTTGTTCCTGCTCTGTGCTCTAACTGAGGAATCACTGCCTTTTTCTCTGGAAGATATCCTCGTTTGTGTTTTGTACACTTGGTTTATGATTGACAAATAGTATTTGTACATTTTCATAGTGTAGAATGTAATGCTTCAGTTCATCCATACATGGTGTGATGATCAAATCAGGGAAGTTAGCATATATCCATCACCTCAAAAAGTCATCCTTTCTTTGTGGTGCTAACATTCAAGATCCTCTTTTCCAGCAATCTTGAAATACATGATACATTATCATTAGCTACAGTTATCCTACTATGTAATAAAAGGTCAGAATTATCCAGTAAAATTCAATATCCCATCATGTGAAAATTCCCACACTCAGGTATGGAAGGTGTACATCTCAATACAATAGAGGCCATGGATGGGCAAACCCACAGCTGACATCATACTCAAAACAGAACATTTGAAAGCTTTTCCTCTAAGACCTGGAGCAAAACACGAATGCTTATATTTACTATTTTTATTTAGCAGAGTTCTAAATTCTTAGCCAGAGCAACTGAGCAAGAGAAAGAAATAAAGACCTTCCAAATTAAAATGAAAAAATCAAAGTGTCTGCCTTTGAATTTATGCACAAATTGTACTAAAGCAAACTCTACCCTAGAATTCTCTAGCCTGGATGCCATGCAAAGACAGAGTCTTATTCACAATCATATGGCCCACCTCTCCAGTAATTCCTGAGACACAGTAGAGGAGACTCAGTTAATAATTTACATCCTCTTTACGGTGTGAATGAATCTGGCTTCCTTAACCCTGAGAGGAGAGAGGAGATAAAATATGGTCACTGGCAGGCCTCGCACTGATTCGTTTGAAGGTGGTGACTTCTTCTTACCTTGCTGGTTCTGTAATAGTCAGTGTGTCTGGTCATGGCCATGTGGTCACTAGCTATTCCAATTCACAGAGTAGGAGGATGCAAGGGCCTAGAGGTAATGTGTGCACTTTGGCATTATTGATCCTCCCACATTTTTATAAGAATTTGGGTCTCACAGGGGTTAAGTTGGGGTGTAGCTCGGGGGTAAAACCTAGCACATGAAGTCCTGGGATTAATGTTCAAAACCTAAAAAATCTGGAGTCATGAGTGATACCAAAGGGTTCTGGTGAGACTGGATACATGCAGGTTTGGAGCAGCACCACTGCCAAAAGGGAGTCGGATTCTGACTACCCTTTGCCCATCAGAGGTCAGAACTACTCTATCTGGTGAACCAGGGTGGCTATAACTGAGGCCATGGTGCAAGGACAGAAGACTCCAGCAGGAGAGGGGTCAGGGTGGGTGGGTGACCAGGCACAGCCCTAGAGCTCAGATCATCAGCCGTGCTGATTTCAGGTACAGTGCACAGTAGATATGAGAAAGTCATCTAGTGTGGTCCTGTGCACGTTTCTTTGGGGGAAAAGTCTGGATGCTCAGGAATGCAAAGAAGTGGTGGGGAATCCAGAAAGTCAAAATGTTGGGAAATGTCTTAGCGCTTTAAGGTCATTGTATCAAAATACCACAAATTTGGTGGCTTACACACACAACAGAAATGTATTCATCATCATTCCAAAGACTGGAAATCTCACATCAAGATGCCTTCAGATTCATCTCCTAGTAAGGGCCTGTCTGTTCACAGAGCCCTCAGCAGCAGAAGGATCTCAGGAGTCCTCTGGGCCCTCTTTTATTAGGGCACTAATTCCATTCACAAGGGTTCCACTCTAATTTATAACCTAGTATCTCCCAAAGGCACTGCCTCCAAATATCACTTGGATGATTAAGGTTCAACCTATGAATCTGGGGGGTACACACATTCAGCCAGCAGCAGATAGCAAGATAAAAGGAACATCTCCCCATCAAGAGACAAAATCTCCCACCCTCTGTGACCCAGTGGAGGCCTGTGTGGGAGCCAGTGGGGTGGAGATGGTCCGTTGGCTCTGGCCCGGAAGCTCAGCTGTGTATGTGGTAAACAAGGCCCACCTGGAACCACTTTTGTTAGAAGAGAGAGAAGGAGGGAGGAAGGGATGAAGGCAAGGAAAAAGGGAGGAGGGAGGGAAGAAGGAAGGAAGGAAGGAAGGAAGGAAGGAAGGAAGGAAGGAAGGAAGGAAGGAAGTTATGTAAAGTAGTCAAGGAAATACTATCCAAAGGCCAGGACTATGCAACCTTTCATGTTTGAAAAAATTATTAAACCACTTAATTGAATTGGATTTTAAGGAAAGAATTCTCACAAAAGTAGCATAACAATGATACAAAAGCATTGCAAAATGACACAGGTAAGAAAATCTACAGACTTTTATATAATGGAGTATTACTCAGCTATAAAGAAAGATAAAATCGAGGCTTTTATAGGTAAACGGTCACAACTAGAGACTACACTCATAAGTGAAATAAATCAGACTTGCATATATAAGCAACGTATTGTCTCACTAGAGTAAGAACTGGAAAGAGTGAATAAAAAGTAGAAAGTGTGATAGACATTGTGAAATGAAAGGAAAATGATCAAAAGTAAGGGGCAACTGGGGTGTGGGAAAGGAGAAAAGGAAGAAGGGGAAATCATGTACGTACGTATTTGCAGGATAGCTAACAGTCATGCTACTGTCTTCTATTGCTTTACTGAAAGGAACAGTTAACAATTATTGTTTGACCATTATTGCATGTCTCTAGTTGTTTTCCTGAGAAACCACTTTGAAATATCAATATGTAATACAACAGCCATTTGTTAAATTCCTACCACTTTGTAACTCTGTGTTGCTTGTATTGTTCTTATGCTATTTTGTAAATGGATGTTTGTTAATATGTTTTCTTCTTTTATTTTTAAAATAAAAAAAGAAAATCTACAGACTAATCTACTTACATATAAAATGTAAAATATAAAATAAAATATTGGCACATTATACCAATGATAGTAAAGTAAAAATATTCCATAACCAAGTAGGGATAATTCCAGACTTCTGAGGATAGCATAATAGCATAAAATCTATTATGAGACTTCACCATCTACATAGATCAATGAATTAAACCGCGTGATAATCTCAAAATTTGCCAAAAGAAAAATCTTGACTTTTTAAAAGAATTTAATATTGTAGTAAGAGAATAAAATTTGGGCAAGTGATATATTTAAAAATTCATGCCTTATCTCTATTTTGGATGTCCCAAAGTAACAATCAGCACAATACTATAAGCGGACAGTGAAGCGATCTCATAAAGTTGGGAACGAGACAAGGATACTTGTTACCATAACCATTTAATGATTGCTCCTAAAGTGTCCACCGATATAATTAGAGAAAAGAATAGGATATGAAGCACAAACACTGGGTTGGAAGAGGTACATTATAAAGATTATAGCCTTGAAAATCCCAAGTGAATGAACAGGAGAACTACGGGAAACGTGAGGGAGTTCAGTACATTATCTGGTTAAAATACAAATATAAAAAAGTAATAACTTTCTTACTTGCCTAAAATAACCAGTTACCAAGTAGTAGGCAAAGTAGTTTCTGTGAAGCAAAAGAAAACACACACTGAAATGTGTGGGCTTTATGTTAAGGAAATTTAAAAACCTTACACAAGTGTATTAGTAAGTGGGAGAAAAATATTTTGTAAATGTCATTTCAAACTAAACTAAACTAGAAATATAACACAAAACCCACCTTAACAGGCCTTTTTTGAGCAACCTGGTAAAAGTAATTTAAAGTTTAGCATTTCAAAATAACCAAAACCGAGCTCAGAAATAAGATGACTAGAAAATTAATTTTATAATAAATTAAAATTTTATTTAGAATGTATCATAGATTGATTACACATTCAATAAACTGATAATGCATTAAAATGTTAATATTTAATTAGAAAAATCCAGAAATGAAAATAAATACATCAGGAAACTCAATAGATGAGAAAGTTGATGATCCCAGATTGACAAAAAGAAAAAAAAAAAGAATCATTTTTACATAGAGCCTTCAAGCTCAGGCTAACTACCTAGGAGCTAGTCTGGATCACTCTTTCCTTCACTACCATCCCTCCAACAATTTGGAAATCCTGCTGATCCTCCGTACGAAACACCCCCAAATTCAACCACTGCTCCCCACATCTAGCACCCTCCTGCTGGATTTCTTCCATCTTCTCACTGTCCTTTTAGTCACTCTCTTGCCTGCAGCATCCTTCACATGGCAGTCAGGTCCCCTAGTCCCCTGCAGGGCTTCCCGGTAGCTGTAGGACCGCTGGCCTCTTCACCAGGCACGGATCACCCCAGCACCCCAGGTGCACCCCGGCCACACGCTGTGAACCTCACCCTCTCCTCTGCTGGGCCGGCCACATCAGCCTCCCTGGAGCCCTTCCCTCTCACACGCTGCCTTTCTCTCTACAAAGGCTGTTCTTGCCTCTACGGCCTCAAGGTCTTGCACAGCATCCCCCTACCCGGGCCACACCTCTGGTCTACCACCTAGTTTACCTCCTGTCCACCATCCCCACTCTCCTCCCTGCGCTGGTCACCTGCCTCCACTGTTGTGCTGGGCAGCAGCATTTATGCTTTTATCTCTTACAATTTAAAAAAAAACAACAAAACAACCAGGAACATTGCTTTTCTTCACTTTCATGTGAGTTTTAGGGAATTGTGAAACAGAGAAGTCGAGCGCCGTATTGGGAAATCCCTAAGTCCCAGAAGCCAGTAGCTCGGAAATAACCCTAGGGTGGGGAGGAAAACAAGAGGTGCTTGAAGAGAGATGCAGGGGGACAGGTCCAAAGCCCAGGGAAGGAGGAGCCCAACTCAGAAGAGGCAGCCGGCCACACTTCAGCTGCTCTTACTGGACCCGCTGGAAGTCTCCACAGCACCTCAGGTTTCCAGTGGGCCTGTGTATCGAGTCCCTCCAAGCCCAACAGGGCTACTTCCCTGACTGGGCAGCTCTGCTTATTCCCAGAGGCAACAGGGACAGACCCTGAGACTGCCTGTGTTCAAAACATAAGGTAGAAGTTGTGCTTCTTTCAACAAAGCTTCCTGGCTGCCTATTCTCCAGTCCTGCACCTTTTGCTTCCTTGTGCTACTGTAGGTATTTGCTGTTTTAGGAAGGGAATTCTGAGAGGTAAGGCCCAACTGGGCCAGAGAAGGCCAGGGTCTCAAAGTACAGCATTGAGCATGAGCTGTGCTGTGCTAGTGCCCTGGCCTTCCTTCAGCCCCAGGCCCTGTGCCATGGTCAGCCTGAGCAACTGAGACAGGTTCTTGCCACTTCAAAGGTAGGAAGGCCCTGAGTCTACAACACAAACCTGCAACTGAGCCCAAGTCTGCTATGGAGCTTTGCCACTGTCAAGAGGGTGGTGGGCAACTGTGCCCTCACCAAAGTGGCTGCTATCGGAGAAGCTTGCTGCCTCCTCTTGGAAGGATGGGGCTGGGCCATGGGCATGGAAGACAGGAGCTAGGATTCACAGAGGAGCTGGCCACAAAGCCCAAGCTGGGTGAGATCACACCCTACACTGCTTTATGTAACTGGAGGCCACCTTCACACAGAGCTAGCCAGGGCCTGGCCTCCTTCCCCCAATTCATTTTGTGGAGTCTATTGCTTCCTGAACTGGTGCTAAGATCAGCTGCACAGCCATCTTCCACGAAGATGTACTTGTAGTGTAGGCGATGTTCGGCAGGGCCGGGACGTGCAGGGTGTGAGACTTCCAGGGAGAGGGAGGGGAGGGTTTCACCTGGGTAGCCCTGGTCCCAAGCTGGCTGCAGCTGGTACTTACAGCTGGTGTCCCACACCGCCTGATGAGGGCTCTCTATCGATCTTCTCTTGGAAAGTGGGTTTAGGGTCTACACAGCACTCAGAATATCCTGGGTAGGAGGTCTCATCTCCCAAAGCAACTCTAAAGTAACAGGAAAGGTCAGTGTGCTCACCGGGGCAGACTGCAATCATGCTCTCTCTGGAGTGTCTCTTGGTGGTTTGTCTGGACGGTGAGTGCTTTCCTGAGTAGATGCTTAATCCATAAACTGCTGGCCCAAGTGTGTTGTAGCCATGCGCATTTTTATATAAAATGTTCCTCTGGCGTCCACTTCCACCCACAGATCTCAAACTACTGAACCTTAGTTTTTTATCAAAGCCGAGACATTTTAGAACTCAGTAGAAAAATATTCAGCATTACCTAGCATGACAGTAATCACAGTCTCCTCTAGCACTTTTTCAAGGGCTACAGGCATGGTCTTGTTGCTGAGCCAGTGCCAGGCCTCACCAAGCACAGCACTGGGGGCTGGGCTGAGCTCAGCCAGGGGTCAGATAGTGTATCCACCATTTACCATCTCTCCACAGCAGAGACATTCTAGGAGGCTGGGACACTGTTTCGACTCCAGTGCGTGACACAGGGTCTGGAGCATGGAAGGTGCTTAACACAATCTGGCGAGTGAATGAGTTGCGATGGGAATAGAGAGGAGGCAAATCCAGAGTTACTTAGCAGGTAGAATTAATAGGACTTCCTAATTTAATCAGAAGGGGAATTAGACCTGAGGATCTGAGGATGAGTTTCTGAATCAGGTAACTGAAGAGCTATTGAAAAATTCCCATGCTAGAAAATTAAGAATGGAAATAGCCAGATTCATGAAGAATACATGCTTCAGTTTGCAGTCTAAAGTGTGCCTTGGGGCATTTGTATGGTAATGTCTGGAGGGTAGATAGAAATATTGGTCCATGATCCCGGTAGAAATTGTTTATAGAGTTCATTTTTTAAGAGGCCTGTGCAGGTATTCCTTATTTAACAACCGACCTATTTAATAGCTGTTCAGATTTACAACTAATGAACACTGTTTGGGCTTTCTACCCAAGTTTGGTGCAAGAATGTGAGCAGCAGTGTGGCCTTATGGTGGCTCCTTCCACAGTAGAGTACAATCTAGTACTCTGACTTTTGCTGATTGTACTAACCAGTACTGTCTTGGTTACTTTTCTCTCATTGATGAGACAAAATACACAATGCTCAAAATTAAGGAAGAAAAGGTTTATTTGGTTCAGTTTGTGGAGGTTTCAGTCCACAATCAGCTGGCTCCAAGGCAGAGTGGCTCATGGCAGAGGGCAACCATTCATGGCAGCGAAAAACAACAAAAACAGCAAGAGCAAAAAGGAGGAGCAGCAAGCAGCCTCTTTCCCTCGCTTATATTATATGCAGGTGATGTGTAGCACTCATACCTATAATCCCAGCATTGAGCCATGAATCAATCATAAACTCTAGAAGCCCAGCCCATGACTGCCGGCAGCTTTGGGGGGACACCCAGACACAACCATGACAAGTACAGCCCTGTAGGTTTATACCTGTTATACATTACAGTACTGCATGTAAGTGTTATGCAAATAAAAGCAAAATTATTGAGTTGGAATTTCCTTTGACCATGTCTTTGTTCTGAATATTGTAATGTACACACTATATATACCTCCTCATTTAGTGATCCATTTATTTAACAACCTATCAACAGGAACATAATTCAGTCATTATCGAGGAATCTCAGTATTAGAATTTTTAAGAAAACAAGGGGAAGAGGGAAGAATTGCAAAAATTGGGTAAAGATATCAACAGGAATGTAATTTTAAACTATTCTTACTATTTTGACACAGTATGTAGTATAATTTTCACATATTATCAAATTTTCTTCTGCCATAGACCATTTAAGTAGCAAGTGTAAGGGAGAGTCATTCTCTTAACTCATGAATAGGCCAGGGGATGGTATCTCAATGAGGAGATGAGTGCAAGCCAAGGCTAGCACTCCAAATTTATTGATTAAAAATGTATAATTGAGCAGATGAGTGCTCAGAGATCACCTGTTGAATAACTCATCAGAGATGTTTTTCTCTTTCAGCAGCAAATAGAAGGCATCTGTGAAGTGCTGACCATCTCTGTGGTGCCCAGGGTAGAAGCATTCCTGGCACTGGCTGCCTGTGGAGGAGATGGGTTAAGGTTCAGTTCCGCCTCTTCATTCATTTGGGAAACGAGAAACTCCTTACTAGCTTGATGAAGACCATGACATGTGAAGTATGGTTTTAGGAAAACTAACTTTACTTTCAACACTTTTTTTGCAAGCCTAAAAGACTGCTCTAAAAAAAAAAAAAACTATTCAAATTTTCAAAAATGAAACCTTAACACTAATCCTCCAGTGTTGTCAGAGGGACTAAGATGATGTCCATGAATACCTTGTTCCCAGGAAACCACTCTCCAGAGTTCTAGCGGTCAAATGTCCTTGGCTTGAACTGAGGCTTCTTCTTTGCCCTTCAACTTTTAAGGGGTCCCCTGTCCTGGTGCAGCTCTTTACTGTCAGGATCTGGACATCATGCCTGGTTTCCCCGTCCATCCAGCTGGTTTGCAGGATGCTCAGACCCTAGCATGTGTTTTCCCCATTACCTCACTCCTTCTCTCTTCTTTTCTTACCCACAGCCTTCTTCTAGGATGACTGGCACAGTGAGGAGAGGTGGGGAAAACACTGAGGGTGGCTGAGGCAGAGGCTGGTGCACACACTCCAGCTCCACCATCTGGCCTTGGTGATTGTGAATTTGTTGATGATTCCGTCTCTGCCTCAGTTCCCTCATCTGTTCACTAGTGTTGATCAAAATCATACTGCCTCCATGTTTTTCTGAGTCAATTAAATGAGATGACCCAGGTTAAGCACTTAGAGCTGTGACAAGCACATAGCACGGTACTAATGCTATTGTCCTATGTAGGAGTGCTCATTCAGCATCTACAGACTGACGTGTTTTACTGTGTGTCTGCTGTTTCTCTCCACATGGCTTTGCTCAGCTACACCTGTGCTATTAGGAAAGAGAGGCTGTGTTCCTCCATCCAAATCCTGGGAGAATACTGAAATTCTGTTAAGCAGTCAGCAAAGAAGTTCATATGTGTCTTTCTGCCTGCATCCCTCAAGTCCATGTTAAATGTCATAATGACCAGATCCACTCTTGAGATCGGGTCTAGATCCCCGCTGTCACCTACACAGATCTGCATTTTCTGAATTTTATTAGGTAATGTGACTCTCTTCTGCACTTTGGAAGTGGGTTTTGTCTGTTGCCTCTGTTTCAGGAAGGAAATAAAGATATTCAGGATGAAAAATGGGATTGCTTCTCTCCAACCTCATCCCAGCCCCATGTTTTGTCCTCTCCCTGACCCCCGGAGCTTTCCAGAATCCAATAGAACTGTCATCCTACAAAGGTGAGCTACCCAAGGAAATGCAAACTTTTTAGATTTATGTGTAGCAGGTCCAGATCAGCAGCCTTATCTGGGACCTAGACCCACAACATCAGCAATACAGAAAGCCAGATTTGTCATCCCATCAAAGCGATTTGCTAATTGCAGATGCTTCCTTGCTGTTTAATGTTTCATGTGTATGATTAGGTGGTTGATTTCACTGGTGCCTATGTCATCTTATTAGCTGTCTCTAAAGGAAATCAAACCATATTAAATAGACAGAGGACATGAGTTATCTGGAAAACTTAATGGTATGATCTTCACGTGAGTGTGACAGAGATGGTTTAAGGTGTGCTAATCTCCTAACATTTTAAGTATGTAAGAATTTATACATACATACATGTCAACCTGTGAGTATTCCACATATAAATTATTCATCTGTGCATTTCAATTATAATAGTTGCACTCAGCATAGGATTATAGATTAAATGTATCCTTTTAAAAAATTTTATGTATCTTATATGTGTGGTTTACTTCAGCAGCAATAGATAATCATTTATAAGCTAACCTAGGCATTCTAGAGCTCTGGGTTATTCTGATGTGCTTTCTTTATCTCTCTTACCTTTGGTACATTTTCAACCAGAATTCTATCAAAGTAGACAGATAACTTTAACCTACTCTAACTGTATTTCTAGCCCAAGCTTTATTTTCATGGATTTTGGTTGACCTTTTATTTCTGTTTTGAAATGTTTCAACTGGAGACAAAAGCAGAAGGATCATATGTGAGACAGGAATAAAAAGCAGTCATACGATTTCCAAGGGAACAAGAATAACACAAAATTTGTAATCTCAAAAATTTCCTGAGATATTAATACTTTTAAAATGTGTCTGGTATAGCAGACCAGGTCTTGCATAAGTATAGCTATGACCAGGGTTAATGCTTGTATTATTACTATACTACCCTGCCAGCATATAGACATCACAACCACTAGTAACAACTGCTGGGGCCTGCGTATTGGATCACCGAGCTTGGATTTCACCTAGCGTGGGATTCACCAAGCTTGACCAAGCAAATCAGCCTCTGAGGATTGTCAGAGAGGGACTTCTCCATGTAAAGGCTCTGACTGTTTTACAGCGCAGTCACCTTGATATTTATGATTTGGTTGTTTCTGAAAGTAAGTGAAGATGAGTTCAAACAAGAGCACTGGAGATGCTGCTCTCTTTCTGTTTGTTCCCCATCCGAGCGTCAAAGGAGAGAATGCTCGGAATCTGATGTTCTAGCCTGAGAGCTGGTATGTAGAAGCAAGGGGGTCACTCCTTGTTCACACTTTATCATGACAATGGGTTCCGTGACCACCTAGGCCTTAGCAATGTCCTGGTCCAATTGTATAGACCTTGTCTAACTGGATCCATGTTCTTGCCTCAAACATTAAGACAGGTTGCACACATACTGATACTTAAAATCATTTCCTTATTTAGAGAAACTAGTATAAGAGTGACATGTGTCAGTATAGCCTCAGCACTTATATACAATAAAATTTGTGATGCAACTAAACATAGGTTCCTTTCAAAGATCGTTATACTTACAGGCTGTTCTTTGATGAGGCCAGATGCTGACCCCTGCATGGTGTGCAGCAGTATAAAGCAATGACGCTCTGACCCATTGAATTAGAGAACACGGTGATGGAAAAATAACAGCTGCTCAACACTTTGTTCAGTTGGAAAAGATCAACTCTGGAGTACAAAGGTAACGGCTGTACAGTATGGTAAAGTTGTCCTCTCGACGGAGGCTCACTCTCCACCTAAGGGACAGTGCCTCAGTCCCAGAAACATGCTCTGCACCAAGCAGCCCCAGCAGCATTAATTACCTTCTGTTCTGGCTTCCTAGAAAACAACTATTCCAACAGCGCCATACCTGGCAGGGCAGATTTTGAAGATCCTAACCTCTTGTTGTGAATAGCATAATTTCTTAAATGCACTCCAGCTACATAACTCTCCCAGCCATTTTCGGCACAATTTTTCGCGTTTTGTCTCCTTTGTGTTCCATTCAAGGTTTTCCTGCACTGAGACCATCTTTTACATTTTTTTCTTCTTCTGCCTGCATCAAAGTTAGGACTTTGTTAGGGATGCTTTGCTATCGGCATCTGTTACCTCTTTTTCTTAGGGGCTAAGGAGGAGGCCGCTGTGTGGCTGAAAAAGACTCTCATTCAGTTTGGAATTGCTTCCCTTTGCTTTCTTGTCACACTGTCAAGCTCAATCAGAACGCAATGAAAGTGATACAGAGGCAGGGCTTTGCTGGCGAGACTTAGAACAAAGACAGCTCCATAGCCTAGTACAGATTTCACATCCAATTTAACTCTTTGGAAAAGGATTTCAGGAAATACATAGTCAAGAGTTGAAAAAATGGAGTTGGGTCTACTATAAAGGCTAAAAGTATTATCCTGGCTTAGATAAGCTACAAAGATAGGTTGATACTATTTTCTAGCATAAACCACATTAGCCGGCATTACACATTGAGCTTTCTTTCCTCGTTAAGTTGCAAGGAGATTTGAGAGGAATTTAGCAGCCACATAAAATGACTCTTTCATGATTCTAGCTTTACCAGTCATTTTAGTTGTACAAGGTGCATGAATAGCAAGGACCTAAATCATGTTGTTTAACAAATCTGGTATTAGAGGGTTAGTCTCAGTTTACTTATTAAGAATTTAGTTGAGTAAAGGATTTTAGGACTCAGTTCTTTGTGTAGATGACAATGAACAGGCCAATACTTGTATTTTGGGGAGAAACATACGTCAGCTACACATGTTTTGAACTGTGCCGTTGGGCCCATAACTAATGTTTTGCATTAAATATATTTTTTCATGGGAGAATAACTGTAAAGAAGAAACTTCACTGAGAAGGACATAGGTTAATGGTGCCTAAGGGCACCCTCCCATTACTTCCCTTCTGAAGGCTAGTTTCCATGTGTTCTTTATCTCACCAGAGACTTGGTTAAATTCTCTGAATTTTGCAAACTTACACTGGGACAAGAAAGAAGTGTTATGAGATTAGTGATTGCATTTGAACAAAAGATGGCTCTAATGTTCTCTTACTGGATGGGTTTGAAGCATACAAGTTCACACAACACACACCAGTGGTGATGCTTACACATTCTATACAGCAGCAGAAATGATAATGTAATAGTGAAGAAAACTTCCTGCAGTTTCCATTACTTTTATAAACTTCTTTAAGATGTTTATAGTCATAGATATCATTGTGGAAAATGCCACTGTTTGCTTTCTAAGGAACAGTAGATATTTTTTCATAGTTATGTGATTTGTCTTACTGAACATAGAAAGCATTTAAATAACTTTACTTGCACTCATATGTACAATTTTATGTGTACTCAGTGAACAAGAGAAAGAGAAAAACTAAAGTTAGTTTACAAATTCAGCTGGGCTAGAGAGAAGTACACTTCAAATAATGGGCACCAGATCATCATATTTAAGAAGATATCTCTTTGGAAAATTTTCCATGAGCAGAGATGATTACAAGCAAGCAAATGATAGACACCAACATTTCATCTCTGCATGCAATTATGGTACAAATTAGAAATGCTATTATGTTGGTGCCCCATAATTAAGTAAGCAATTAAAAACAAAAACAGTTCATTAACAAATTGTCATAGCTACGCCGACAAGTGCCCAGTGAGGTCACGGTCACGGCTATTGCATGAGATGATGACTGAGTTTCCCTGAGTGCACAAACTCCAACCAACATTTCTAATGTGTTATATAAATAGCAATTTGGGGTTGAATGACTGAAATACACATTGCAGGCAAATGTGGGGACAAGAAGAACTCTATGTGATAAGGTACATATGCCGTTCGCTAGGGCAAGTTTTGATGTTCAAACGAAATTTAGTTTTATTTAAAAATGAAAATAAAATTTCCTTAGATACTTAATATAGCTGTAGTCACTTCTTTATAAGTCTCTGACCAGTCAGGCCACTCAGTATCTCGCCTTTGGGAAACTGTGTTTCTATCTTAATGAAGATGTTGACTAGAAATTAGCAGCTCCTTAGGGTAACTACACAATCCAGCTACTTGAATAGATTCCCCCCACCCACCCCTCAGCCATCATTTCCTAAGAATTTTACTTTTCAAAAATATTTCCCATCATTTCCAGAGAAACCATATAATGTTGCAGGAAAAAGTTATACAGACACTGAACACATTTGATAAATGAAAATGCAAAAAAAACAGTGAAATGGTTAATCCCTGTACTAATTATTTGTCCCATTTTTGTTAATACAAATTAAATGTTTCACTTGGTTAATGACAAGTTTGATCAAACAGTTCATAAACTGATGGATTGACTTTGAAATGAATTCAGGAGGAAAAAACCGACATGATGTAGAGCTGGCAGAGGGCCGCCGCCAGTGGGAACAGATGCCCACCAAATTTGGCGACTAGTTTTGTTCTCTGCTATCTGTTGCAGTTCACAATCCTAATGAATGTTATGTTTAAATAACATGAATAAAGATAAAGTGAAAATGAATTCAACTCCAGTTTGAGCAGCAGAATAAAAATGAGCAAACTGTATTATCTTCTGCCACCTAATCTGGGTTGAATTTCCTCTGTATCTTTTTTGTTTGTTGAAGAATCCTTTTCTTGAGTCTCCTTGGCCATTGACAAGGTCTTTTGAGATGAATATGAAAAGATAGATTTAAAGGTTAAGGCCAGGGTCAGATGGTTGCAGATGTTTTGTGAGAGATTGTTCGGTTCAGTTTGTGGTACTCCTCCTGACCAAGGTATTTCAAACAGGCAGACTCATGGCCAGCAACTGTCAATGAATGGTATTTGCCACACAATTGATCCATGCAAACACAAACAGAGGAGAAGGAGTGTTTGTTTTTTCTTAGGCGGATAATTTTCCCCCAGCCCAAAGACTGTGTCGAAAGCCAAAGATGCTGTTTTTATTGCTAGAAACTAAGATATTTTAGATTTGCCTCTTCAGGTGATCATCAGAGACCATTTTCAGGGGGTAAATAATGGCACCCTGTGGAAAAAATTGATTAGACTTAAAAAGGTTGCAAATGTGGGGGAGGGGAAGGGAAGGGAAATAGAGCTTAGACATTCAGAAAATGATAAATTAACTAACGTCTTATCTCCTGACTTCAAATCCTAATTAACAGATGATGTAGAAACAAACAGACAAGAATTCATGGAGGTCATGTCGATTGTCAATGGCATGTTTCATTATTTCTAGATTTATATCAAATCATGTCTTCCCATAAAGGAAATTCGGAGCCATAGCAATGGGTGCACATGGCTTGTATTTCTATAATGTGAGTCTATACATTATAGGTGTGTGCGCAGCTGACTGCTCAGTGGAAGCACATGCATGGCCTCCTAACAGTCAGGTGGCACTACAGGGGAGAGATTTTCCCCCCAACAATATCTTAAAGGTTTTCCATCGAGTTTTTATTCCCTGTCTCCACAGGTTTATCAGCACCACTCCCACATTTCCATAGGCTGTTCTCCCTTGAGTGACTAAGTGAGTGACTCACACACTTAGGAGAGAGTACCAGGGCTCTGTAGTTTGTTGACTCAGGCCCATGGAACTGTTCCTTTCGACAACATATAAATTCAAAACCCACAAGACAGGGTAAGTTTCCTTTCTTAGCTCTTGTAAAGACAGCGCTCAGTGTAGGAATATTTGGGGCAATTCCATGTGAAAATATCTAGCATTTTGAAAAGCACAAAGGACCGGATATTTTTGGTCAACACAGATAGGAAGCCCTTGTGGGTTCTGCCTCCCCGTCGTCTGCTCAGCATCAGTCGCTCCTACATTTAGATTCTTCTGAATTTTACCATGTGCTACCAGGAGGACTGTGTTTATTATTCCAACATGATTCTTTGTGAAATAGCTTCTTCATAAGGATTATTCTTAGAAGACCAAATGCTCCTCAAGTAATTACCCTCTCAAACTTCTTATAAGGAGGACAGAGAATGATCCTTGTTACTAGGTCAAATGTACAATTTTGCAATGTTTTAAATACTTATACACCACACAATAGAACCTAATTTATTTTTTGTAAGATGAGAAAATAGTGTTCCCCCCCAAAATGCTTCTTTTGAATTTGTCATAACATTTCAATAAACAGTAAATATTCTAGTTATTTAGATCACTACAGAATGTTATCAACTGACAAAAACTATAAGTAAAACCATTCTTATGCTCCTTTTTGTAATAATAAAGTGGAACTATGATGAAAATTTAATTTCTTAATGCTATCAACACATTCCTAAAAGGTAAGAAACATTTTATAGACAGTCAGGAATGTTTGACTATTTCAGACTCTAACATGAAATGTTTTTATAGAATATTTTCCATTTCACAACCTCATTCACATAAATCACATACGATGCCATATTTTTAAGATTGGGATTTTCAGGAAATTTTAGCCTTACAGCTTTTGAACCCAAATGAAATACTGTCTGAAATACATATTTCACTTTGGGGGCTTTTGTAAGGTTTTTTTTTTTTTTTTTTTGAAGGGAAAAAAAGAGTCCAAGGGACCAAAATGAAACTCTCACCACAAAAACAAGGAAAATTATATAACATCATTTTTGCCAGTGCCAGTTTTAAAAGCTTTATTTAAAGCTGCTTTGAAACATTTTGCGGTAAACAGAAATCAATATAATTTATTCATAATATCACAATCTCTAAAGCACGTTTGCTACTTCTTTTCTAATTCACACCACCCCATCATTCTCTCCTCCAGTATGTGCAGTTTAAAAGATTTGCCAAACATAAATAAGAACAATTGCAGAATTATGGAGCAGGATTACTTCTGAAGAAAAATATTATCATCCGTTGTATTCTCATGAGCTATCCTATTAGACTTCGTCATTAAGGAAAGTATTCAGGTTGTCTAGTGGGTGAAGAGAGCAGGAGTGTGTTTTCATTTTGATATGATAGCTGCCTTCAAGTTATTCTCCTCTCTACAATGGATTTTACCTAGCTTTATCTTCACAGGAAGCTGCTTTCAGCTGAAAAGCAGAAGTGAATGGAAGTGTCATGACATGGGATTAACAGTACAACCGGTTAGTAAATCAAATGTTTGAGGTGAAGAAAGTGGCATGCAACATGCATCAGCAGGATGGACTGGCAGGATTTTACGGAGACTGAGAAAGGAAAAATTTTAATCATCGGTTGATGCTCCTGATACCTGCACTATTTTGAAAGCACGTGGTCCATTTAACCAGTCAGTCACCATGATGAGCCTGAGCGGGAGAGTGTTCCCAGCAATGTTAGTTCACAATGATGTGAACTGAGGAAACGAGTCCAAATTCTTTTGCCAACTAATGAAAAAAATCACGTTCAGGACTGAAAACTGGCCGGTGTGGCTCACATGTGAGATGCCGAATGTCCACAGGCAGCCTCAGGTGGGATTGTTTCAGAATAACCTCATTACGGTCTCTGAAGAATTAAATGTTAATAAATAAATACATTTCTAAAATTGCCACTTATATAGATTTTACATAGTGCTCAGAGTTGAGATTTGAAGTGTCAAGAATGTTTATCCAACATTTTAAATAGTTACCAGGAATTACTTTGGGGAACCTAAAAAAGGTGTGTTTGAGCATAACCATGGCTGATTTCTTTTCTGTTTCTGCTGAGTATCCATACAAATATAGAAAAACTTGGGCTGAAATTAGTGATGCTGAAAAAAGTATCTAAGTAGCTTGAGTAATGACCTAAAAGGTTAATGCAAAGGCTGAATGAGTGACGCTTCCCGTCACCATCAGTCTCCTCAGACGGGGGAGTTTTAAATTCCGCATGTTTAGGCATTCATGCCACAACTCCATATTTTTCAGCTTCCATTTCTTACACAGCAAAAGTTTCCCTAAGAATGGGGTTAAAACTGCTATGTGTCTAATATTTACTTAAAACTTTGCTGAAAAAAATTCACACACAAAAAGTCCATTAAATATTCACACTTTAATATATGTTCCTCAGAAACAAATGTACAGTTAGATAACACATAAAGAATTATGAATGACTAATTATATTTTGCATATTTACAGCAAAGACAATTAGCAAATAGCTTTTATATGCAAAATAAATGAAAAAGTAATTAAGATGCACTAACCAGAGCAGCAGTATCGAGTCTGTTGTCTTGTGATTCATTCCTAACAAACATAATAATTATGCATTCATTGTCATATAATTAAAACAGCTCTGTCCTTTAGAAAAATGGTTATTTACTGTATAATAACCTGAAGAGTGGCAGAAGTTCCTCATAATGGTGAGCAGGATAATTAAATATTTCTTCTTAGGAAATACTCCCCCAGTCTAGTTTATTAACATAAACTTCTACCCTAAGCAGCTGTTCCTCAGGAATACCAAGTCTTTTCTCTCTGGTCTGGGACAGTTATTTGTGTTTTGTTTGTAAGTTCTGGGATTTTTCCTTGTTATTGAATTGGGCAGGGTGTTCTGAACCAAGGTTTACCTTTCGAGTCTGGTCCCTGTGGAGGGAAAGGATTTCAAGGCTACTGGTCTCTGTGGCTGGAGTGTCTCAGGACACACAAGTGTTCTGTCTGCTTCTTGGCAAGAATATATTCTTTTCGGAAAATATTTAAGGACTTTCACTCTTTCGCCACTGAGATAGAACTAAATGTGCAAATAAATAAATGAATACATAGTATCCAGCATCCATCATGGGTACAAGCCACTTCCATTTTAGAAATACGCAGGCATTTTGAAAATATAGCAACAGATATCAAAACGACTAAGATGCTCACAATGAAGCTATTTAAAGTGATAGAGACTATCGTCTGCATCCTCCACAAATGCTTAGTGGGAGCCATTTTGTTTCCTGGAAGCTGGGGTCATCCCCATGGCTGGGCCCACCAGGTATGTGATTGCCTATTGGTCACCTCTGATGTAAACACAATGACTACAGAAGTCTGTGATGAACCAATCAGAAAGTGTCCAAGTAGGAGATATAAGTTACTTTGTATCTATTTGGTGTATTAATTTGCATATTCATGCTATTATATTGTTATGCATATGTGGTCACAATTGTGAGTCCCATGGAAGTGAAAGTGCTGGAGTAACTACGTTGAGCGGTGTTTGTCCATTACCTTTCACTGTTTTAAAACGTCACAGCAAACTTCAAAATTACATGTAATACCTTAGGTGTTGCAAAATGATAAACTTTTAAGCAGAAAAAAGTATAGTATCAAATTACTAACCTAAAATTCTTTATTATTTAAGATGTATTTAATATTAATGTAAACATTAAATGTTTAAATGTATTTTATTATTGTATAGTTTTATTATACAATTTACATAATTTTAGTAATATTAAATATAGCCTCATCCTCAGCAAGAAAATAAATGGTTTTGTTTAGGTGTTATCATTTGATTTTATTAAATATCAGTGACTATTTCAGCACTTACTGAGCTATTACTTAGTTCTATTAAGTTAACAAACAAATAGCAGACAATAAGCATAGAATCTTATTTTGTGTAATTTAAATTAAGACCCATGGCCTTACTCTGACCTTGCCTTGGTTTACCAGAAATTATGTAGATTTTTTTCTAAATATTCTACATTAGAAGCTCCTTTTGGTATGAGATAAAATGAAAGGAAGAAAATACATATTTTTTATACCTGTGTTACATTTATTTTTAGGGTACTAAAAAGAAATAATACCCTGAAGTGATGTTATCAGAGATCCTCTGTGTTACCATCGGAATGTAGGGAAGTAGAAAAGAAAGAGGGCAGGATACCCGGATAGCTAATTTAATATTAAAAAAGCAGTCAGTCAGTCGTCTCTTAAAGATTCAAAACTGGTGGAGCATCATCCATTATGAGCGCACCAGAGATGCCAGAAAAACATCAAATTTTATAATTGCTATCTTAAGGAATCTTAATAATCTCAAAATAATTCGAAGTAGGCATCATGGGGAAAAGACCCCGTCTTTCTCCCCCTTACACACGTGTGGTTTAGTATTCTTTCCATTCGCAGGTCGTTGGGTCATGGACGGGACAAGGAGCTGTGACTTTCGCTGTTCCCAGGGTTTATTAAAGGTCTTCATGTAACCATACGGACACAAGTATTTCATCCCGCTGGCACTTCTGCCAAGGGTGACAGCACTGCTCCCATCCGGCAAGTTTAAAGAACAGTGGGGTCACTTGCCATTGTGGCAGAAAGCTCACCCCACGTACCTGTACGACAGATAGTAAAAGCGATCAAGCATTACACTAACCCTTAATTGTGAGCTTGCATCTCTCCCCAAGGAGCAAAGTTCAGAAAGGCAGGTGACAAAGGCCGCCGGCGCCGGTGTGTACCTGTTGGTGTGCATCCTGTTAGGCTTCCCAGGGCACCGTTTCTCTGCGCGATGGGAGGCGGGAAGACCCAGCACCACTTCCTGTCCTCTGCGCGCATCAGGAAACCATAATGATCCAACCTCTACAGTTCGCCCAGCAGCTGTTATCTATAGTCTTCTGTTTGGGGCCTAATTATCCGGCTTGTGTTATATGCACATCCGCCAGTTGTATATGCACATACCACACGCCCCAGCCAGACTTTTAAAGAATGGTGTCTTTTTTAATGTAATTACTCCACCCAGTACATGGCCAATTGCCTAAAAGTGCTGTTGAATTGATATTTTTATCACACATTCTACAGAAACACACCAAAGGGTCTTTGCCACTTTTCAAAATAGTGTTGAAGGAGAATTGATTTTGCCTCACATTATTCTGTTTCAATTCTGCTTGTATTTCTCTCCCTTACCTATATTTTCAGTTCTCACGGAGTTCACAAAAGTGCGCTTAACCCCACGGATAGCTGCGGCCGTGTGTACATATTCAGCAGTGTTTCGGTCGGTAGTCAGGGAATGAGTAATTGACAGCCTAAATAAAAAGGGGAAGAAATGAATGACGTAACTAGGAAGTGAACGAGCTCGTGGAGATAAGGACACGCCCCCTCTCTGCAGAGGTTCTTGACCGTACTCTGATCCCCTGTGCGTGACTTGATTGTCAGTATCATGACAGTTTGACCACTTACATTCGAGCCCCTGAACCTTTCCTAGATGGATATTTTTGAAAAAAAAAACAAAACAAAAAAACTGTGTTTAAAAATGGAAGGTAGCCAAGGGGTGGGGTGGGAGAGAGAAAAATAATTGTCCCCACTTTAGGTAGAGACCTGTTTGACACTCCCTCAGGCTCTTAGTTTCCTCCCTGCTGGTTTGGATTTTGAGGGGTTTGTGTTTTCCCTAAAGATGCCTGTGGGGCTGGGGATGTAGCTCCGCAGCACAGTGCCTGTCTGACAGGCACGGAGTCCTGGGTTTAATTCCTGATTTATAAAGAGAGACGCGCGTGAACCTGTACCGCACCCGCCTCTCTCCTCTGCTGTCTTCTTGTCTTCGTTCCGCCCTCCCTGCTTTCCCTCTCTCTCTTTACTTCTTCTTTTCTCCAGTATTGGGAGTTGAATCCAGGACCTTTGTCCTAAACTATGCCTTCAGCCCTTTTTACTGTTTATTTTGAGACAGAGTCTCACTAAATCGCTAAATTGCCTAGGCTGAGCTTGATCTCGTGATCCTGCCTCAGCCTCCCACAGCGCTGGGACGACGGCCATGTGCCATCTTGCTTCGCTGTGCACGATACACCTGGAATCCTACTCTCCTGTGTGGTGAAACTCTACAGAAGACAGGGTGCAGTCGGGGTTCAAAGCGATGAGCTTATTCTAAAAACGCCTTTATAAACACTTTCTTCACCCTTTCCTAGATACTTCACTAAAATTTAATATAAAAATATTCGTAAATTTAATAACATAGGGCAAAAAGAAAGTAATTTATAAGGTAGTATTAAAAAATTTAAAAAATAAAAACAAATAAGAAGGCTGGGCAGGGTAGTTCACACCTATAATCCCAACACTTGGGAGGCTGAGGCAGGAGGACCACCATGAGTTTAAGGCCAGCCTGGGCTACACTGAAAGACTCTATCTCATAAAAAAAAAAAAAAAAAGGATCAGAAAGAAACATCCTAGCTATAGATAATGAAAATCATCTCAAAATAAACTTTCCATCTCATGGTAAGATCCAAGAAGACAGATGATATTCAGAAACTTAGGCCTGTGAGTGTTTCTGTTGCTGGCAGCCTTCGTGTCTGATACTGGTTTTCACTGGGTTGGTGGATCTCCTCAGGAATAAATATGAGCAGGTGCAAAGCAAAAGAAAGTCATCTGTAAACTCCTGGAGATGCTGTGCTGTGTGGTGACAGCTGCTGACAACCGGGCCCACAGCGAGGCTGCCCAGTGGGTTTGGATGAGACAGGTAAGTCCTTGCTATTATCCGTAAAATCTTCACAGCCTTCTTTGCCCAAAAAGTCAGCAAGCGCTTTCTGACACCCCTTCCCCTTGCCCCCCGCTGTACACACACATCCTGCCTCTTAAGAGTCACTGGGGAATTTGGCTTGATTTAAAAGATAACATAGCCAGGTAAGCCAGGAAAAGACACTGGACAAGTATAAACCAGAAAGATCAAACCAGGCGACTGAGGTGAAATCCAGGGTCAGCCTGTGGCAGTTAAACACAACCCTTTTATTGTTTTTCCTTTCGTTTTTGGAAACCTTAAATGTATTTATTTTATTTGACAGAAATTGTACATGGTTTGTACCACATGAGGCTTTTAGATATGAATAGCCAGTGGAAGGGCTAAGGTGAGCTAATTAATATATGCCTTACCCTGGAGTTTGTCTTTTTTGTGGTGAGAACACTTCAAAGCCACTCGCTTAAGGATCTTCAAGAATAAAACGCATTTCTATTCATTATAGTCACCTTATTTTTGGCTATAAGCTGAAAAACTTTAAATTTCTTTCTTCTTTGAACCGGGAATCAAACTTAGGACCTCGCATTTGCCAGGCAGGCGGCATGCTGCTGAGCTACACCCGGCCCCTCAGTTCCTTATCAGTACGCGTTTCAGCACACAGCACTCCCGCGCCTGGATGGAGCTGGTGCACGCACACATCTTCGTCCCTTTTCTCATCCTTCCCCTCCTCCCTCCCTCCCTCCCTCCATCTCTTGAACCCCTTCCCATCTGAGAAAGATCTGGTTTCCCACTTCCTCTTATCTATCTTTATTTCGCTGTTTATGTGTAAGTTGGGTTTCTCCCAACAGAGAAACCATGTGATGTTTAATCTGTGAGTCTGATGTACTCCACGTAACATTATGGTCTCGAGGTGCGTCCACTTCCCTGCAAATGAGTCCAGTTATCTTCCCTTGTAGCGAAGTAGTACTCCATTGTGGGAAACACCCCATTTCCTGTACCTCCACCTGCTGATGGACATACAGGCTGGATCTAAGATGTACCTGTTCTGCATTGTGCTGCTATAAACATGGCTGTGCACGTATCACTGTAATATGATGTCTTTACCTCCCTCAGAAAGAGACCTAGTAGGAGAGTAACCGAGTCAAATCAAATTTCTAGTTTTGGCTTTTTGAGAAACTCCTTGCTGACTTCCATGGTGATTATACTAGTTTACCTTCCTATCAGTAGTTAAGATGGGCTCTTCCCTTCCTGCCGACTCGTCAGCATTTGTTAATCTGATTTCTTGACAATGGCCACTCTTTCTGGGGTAAGATGGACTCTCAGTGTTTTAATTTTAATTTCTGTAATGTCCAGCCATGCTGAGCGTTTCTTCATGTATGTATTGGTCACCTGTACTTCTTCTGTAAAGTGTCTATTCATTTCATATGGCCATTTTTGTTTGGGTCTTTTATTTTGAGAGGGTCTAAATTTTTTTACTTATTTATATAACCTAAATATTAGCCCTATGTCTGAGCAATAGTTGGCAATTTTTTTCCCCATTCTGTAGGGAGTCTTTTCACTCTACTGGGTGTTTCTTTTGCTGTGCAGAGGCTTTTTACTTCTATATGATCTCGTTTGTTGATTCTTCATTCTATTTCCTGTGCAGCACTGGGGGTTCTGTTCTGAAAGTCATGTGTCTGGGTGGGATGGCATCATTCTCAAACATGACAGGTGACTGACTGACCCTCAGGGAGAGCAGGGGGTTTTGCCATTCCCACTAAAAATGCCACAGACCCATCAAAACTTCAGATGGGCTTCCGTGCTGCAGGGCCCAAAGCTCTTTGACCTGCCAGATTCTGAGACTGGCCTTTGCTCCTCATTAATTTCCCAGCTCCAAGTCACAGGTCCAGGAGAACTCTTACACTCACCCACCCAAAAGGCCAGTTCTGTCACCACGAGGAAGCAACCCACCAAGGCTACGCTCCAGCAAGATGTGTTTGCGGTGGGCACTTGTCTGCCGGCTTGAGGCCCCCAAAGTAGAATGAATCAGATTCCACCGGCTTTAATCTGGCTACATTATACTTGCATAATAATCCTGAAATGCACATTGATGCTGCAAAAGTCGCTCCTTCAAAACTTTAAGGGAACAATTAAGTATTCCATTGTCATGGCTCAATTAAATGGTTTGGCCTGAGAAAATTGGGGATTGTGAAGTGAGGATGGAATGTGCTTTGATCCTCTTTCCAGGGTTATTGTTTCATTAATAAATGAACATGTCATTTGTCTCACCAGAGGGAGCTCATGCCCTCCAGGCTTTTTTCCCTTTTTTGTTCAGGTTTTATAAAGATGAATTTCCAGTGCTCTGAAATACCATGGATTAGTAGTTAAGCCCGACAGCACTTCGGGGAGCGGTGAGCTTAAAGTGCCTCACACAGGTCTCCAAAGCACTTGTTTACTAATGGAGGAAATCGGCAGTGTCTGCAGCCGCTGATATCGTGTTACCATTTGGAAAGACAGTAGCTGAGATAACAAATCACACAGCCTTCATAATTACTCCTGCATTCCCGTTTTTTTGTTTCCTGCATAACTGTAAAGGCTGGATTTCTTCCAAATAAACAGATAAAAACAGTATGGAACTTTTATCTTTTAATGATAATGACAACACATCATGTTTCACTAAAAGTTTCCTGCTGAATTTTTTCTGATTTCTAGAGTTTCAATAAAATGTAATTATACTTTATAATTCCAGTCTTTTAATCTTCCCTTCAAAAACTATTCACAGTGAGTGGGTTTGCCAGGCACGAAAAGTCGGGGACACACTGCCCGGACTTCCCCATGTTGACTCTTCCCTGCTTTCAGGCTTGGGGTAAACCTGTCATTGAAATTGCATCCTGTACATTGAGCTGCTTTGCATTCAAATTAATGGCTAGTTTAATTTGAATGTAAAATAGCTCCATTTATGCCATCATTTACCCCAAAAAGAGGTAAGGCATTTAGCATTGAATAGATGTTTAAGATATGATACATGTACAACATATTTTAATCCCAAATAGAACCTATATTAGGATAGGGACATTTTAATATCAATAGATAAGTCATAAAAGAAGCCCTTCTAAAAATCTGCATAGTAAATATGTGCTTTAGGGGTCAAAACTGCTTCATTGTACAGATACAGTACAGGGTTTAGTTCATATGCTTGGTGCTGGGCATTTTCCAGCAAATCTGTGCATTGTTGCATTTCTATAGACCAAGAATGGCAATTGATTTTTAAAACACATGCTGCAACTTTATTTGCTCGGTAATTACATGGACTTTATTTGGAGGTCAGTGAAAGAACAACTAAATAGGAAAATGAAGTCTTCCTCCCCAGTGCAATGAAACCCTAAAAGTTGGCAGACAGAAAGGAATGCTAAACTTTTTCCCAGAGCTCTGAGTTTGGTTTCCACTGGTCCATGTCCCATTGGGTGATTAGAGAAAGCTTTTTTAAAGCCTTACTTCAGAATGATCTTAATTGGTGCAAGGTTGAGCCCTTTCTAGGAGGGGAGGGAAAAGGTTGAATAGCCTTTTCAAGTCACATGAAAGTTTCTAGGATGAATGTACAATAATTAGATTAATAAGTAGCTTAATTTATCACAGCTGAGGATTTCAACAGCCACACATTAGAGCAAGAAAAAAAGATTAGTGTGATTCTAGTGTGTTAAAAAAAAATTGTACTGAAACTTGATTAACCTTAAACACAAAGTGCCTTTCTTTCTACTCTCAGGGTTGGAGAGGAAGGAGGGTGTGAAGGGGGATGTGGGGAGGGGACCTGAAATAACCAGAAAAGTCCTATTTTATTCCTTTCTGTCTTCTAGTTAATAAGCAGTATCAGGATCGCTTGAACCAACTTTTCCCTTTGCATCTCGTACCCTTAAAATAATGGGTCAGCCACAAGCCTGAAAAGTCTGCAATTAGGTTGCCCACCCACATCATGGAGATAGATGTCCTTTCTCATTGCGTTGTGTTGTAAGCAGAGTCTCTCATCTCTGGTGAAGAAAAGAAAGGTTTGATGTGTTTGTGAGGAGACCATCGTTTTGGTTAGTGTGTGAGGGGACGTGAGACTTAGCTTGTTGGATGTATTTCCTAGTTGTCCCAGAGCTAAAAAGCCTGAATTTGGGCCCATGCCTTCAAAAGCTGCTGGGCTGTGCAAACAACAGCAGTCACAGCTCAGTAACAAGATGCGCAAACTCAAGACAGTGAGGGTGGCAGATAGAACAACTGATTTAAACAAGATGAAGAAATAAGATGGAAATGGCATTTTAAAAATATGCTTCATTTGAAATTATTGCTTGTTAGGAGTCTTCTCTTCCATCTCCACCACCACAGGGTGCAGTAAAATATTCAGATACAAGTGGGGTCTGCCATGCCATCTGATGACCATAGCATCAGAAAGGCTAAGGTCAGACTGGATTAACTAACCCTATGCTTACTGACTCCTGTCTGGTGACAGAGGGAACCATAGGGCTTCACTGCGCAGAGTCAATGGCATTATCCAGTGTGGGTCCCCATGGAAGCATCTCAGAGGGCCGATGGCACCTGCCAGTGGGGCAGTCCTCAGGTCAGAAGGCCCACGGTGCCAGCCCTGCAGGGGGCTGGTATGACTGCAAGGCCAAGGTGTGTGGAGGGATGTAAAGGGACAGCTGGGACATCCTCCAACCGGAAGGGAGAAGTGCACAGCTAGAACACCAGGCAACCTGCGGACCACAGAACACGCACCACAGGCACCACTGTGTATCCTATTCTACTTCCCAAAGCTCACACTGACTGGCTCTGAAAGAGGCAGGCAAGGTTCTCAAATACAGCCCAGCTACCACTCTGAAGAGTTCCCTGTGGCCCCACCTGACAGGCAAGGGCGATCTCAGGGACATGGCCTGCGCCACCCATTCAGTACCCAGCACCAGCTTCAAAATGGACCCTTTCCACTGAGAGGCGACTACTCTTAGACATAAACGGTTTCTTCTGCTAAGGTGAAAGAACAGCTTTAAATATCTTTATAATCACATACTGAAAAACAGCATTGCATTATGAACAGCGCTTCATTGTTGCAATATAGAAACTTAAAACCCTGATGGAACTATGGGCCCTGAATACAGAGGGGAAGCAAAGCCCAATCCGGCCTGTAGCCCAGTCCTGAAAATGTGCTTCTAATCTAAAATACCTATCTCATTACTGGTTAACATTATTTACCTAGGAGGAGATATGACCTCTAATTTGCCTTTAAATGATTAATTTGGTGTTTAAATAAGTGCCTGTTACTTAATAATGTTTTCTTCAACCAATTCATTTATGTCAATAAACTCTTTGTTTAACCTTCTTTAAGGAAACATTTTCTCTGCTCAGAGGCAATTAATGAGCTATCAAATAAATAGGTACAGGAGAATGAACTAAAACTAAGGGCTGCCCAGGACAGCAGAATGCTTCTGTCTGTGAGTGGGTACCAAGACTGACTCCAGCTGTGGTACAGAATGAGCTCAGGTTCCTTAAGGTCCTTCCTGTCCCTAGTTCATTGCCCTATCTATAAATAGAGGTATTTTTCTCTCAATTTCTGGCTCGAATTTGGTTAAAATATATATATATATTAGTGTAGGAATGGTTTGAGATTTTTAGTGGAAAATTAATGAGGGAGTGAAAATGTATGTACTAGTACTACAAAATATTAATATTAATAATATTAATGTTAATATAAAAATGTCAAGAAGTATTTTTTCAGCCTGGTACTATAGCATAAATTTATAATCCAGCCTACTTGGGAGGCTGAGGCAGTAGGATCATGAGTTTGAGGCCAGCTTGGACAACTTAGTATGACCCTGTCTTAAAATTAAAAGACTAAAATGGGCTAAAGATGCAGCTCAGCACTTCCTGCACTCAGTTCCCAGCAACACACACACACACACACACACACACAC
>PVLD010015661.1:8002-47891 GCA_004027595.1 Dinomys branickii | reverse complement strand
CAGAGATATTCCCAAAGAAGACCGCAAGGACTGTTGCCAGCAGACTTCCCCCTAGAGAATGACTAAGGGAAGGGAATGGCTGGGCAAAGAGAATTCGAGGAAAGAAAGAACCTTGGAAAATCAGGAAGGAAGACTCAAAAACATGGGAGCATAACCAACAGTTTTCTAAACTGTATGTGACAGTGGAAGAGAAAAGTACAACACTGCCTGGTATGGTCCCAGTGTGTGCAGTGGAAATGGTTAGGAAAAGTATTTTAAAAAGAAAGGAAACTGCATTTTGAACATGAAAGGGAAAGATTACTAAATTTCACTTGAATTGGTAAAAGGTTGACACTAGTCAGCTGATAATATCTGTACATAGAATATCGGATCTAGAATGAAAACTAAACAAAATCCACATAAAACGCTGTAGGTGTGGTGGGGCCATCCTGCAATCCCAGTACTCTGAGAGGCTGAGGTAGGAGAATCACAGGGAAAACTAGCAATTTAGTGAGACCCTGATGCAAAATAAAAAATAAAAACTGAAAATGGGCTGGGTAGGTGGCTCAGTGTGAAGGCTCTTGGTTCAATCTCCAGTACCAAGAGAATGTGTAGGTAAATCAAAGAACTCTAGAAACTACTCAAGTAATCCAGGCAAAAGAAAACATAGTAGAGAAAAAACCAGAGGAAGCAAACAGAAAACAAAAAATAAAATAGCACGGCTGGAGTGTATGTAGCTCAGTGCTTGTCTAGCAGGTGGGAGTTCTGGATTCCACCCTCAGCACTGAAAAAAAATTTTAAGCCCTAACATATGAATAATTACATAAATGTAAATGGTCTCACATGCTCTGTGATCCCAAGTTTATGACAGTCTCAAAATGAGAAGGTTCCACCAACAGAGCGATGCTGCCAAGAGCTTGAGAAGGAGAGGCAGGGAGAACGAGGATGTGGCTATACAGGGCCGTGCTAGAGAGACACTTGCAGTAATCACAGTAGTGCAGCTCTTGTGTGATAACACAAACCTACCCTCCTCACAGAACGGCATGGATCTCTATGCAGGCACTGTGCCCGCTTCAGTCCCCAGCTCCACACTGTACCCCAGTAAGGTGAGACGCCGCCGCAGGGTGGGCAGAGTGCACGGGAGAGGACATCTCTGTACTGTCTTTACATCGCATGTGAATCTGTGATTACTGCAAATGTAAAAGGAGTCACAGATTGTAAATGACGTTACTCGTCTTCAGAAAGGCCAGTCCACTCTTGTCATACAAAGGAGAAACAATATGCATTTTCCTGTGTAAACACCTGGGCATGACATCCTAAAAAACATGTCAGTGGAGGTCACGCCATCTCTCGTGAATGAGTTTGGATGTGAGAATTGAATTGAGGTTAGAGCCATTTCCATAGAGAAAACACCGGGAAGGGAAGGAATCCAGGCACCCGGGCTGCATTCGCACACACTGTGCAAACTCGTTCCATGTTTATATGTAAAATGAGTCCGCTCCCAGGCTTCAGTAGCTGTGAGCTGTGTCACCTCTGCGAGCACACGAGGGGGGCATCTGAAGGACAGGCGCGTCAAGGGCAACCCTCCACCGGGAGGGTGGCGGGAAGGCTGGCAGCCACTTAGCTTGTGGAGTCCCTGCCTGTGAAAAGTCAGTGGCAGTCTTCAAACATCAATCAGAAATGCCCCAGAGTGTTTTAGCGATGTCCCCAGGGAGATGCATGCAGTCCGTGCAGCATCCCTGCCAAGGCCAAAGCCCCGTTCCCCTGGGGACACTGTGTCCTGCAGTCCTCTCCAGCCGTGGCCAATTTCCCTCCTGTGTAAACACCGCAGCTTCTTACTCCTCACTGCCCCCACCTTGACTCCTGCCCTCTCAGGGTCTCACTGGACTCTGTCTCTTCCACGCCTGCTTGCTGTGGCCACCTGTCACTGATTCTCAGGACTGTGCAGCTGGCCCTGCAGTTGTTGTCTCCATAGCCCCTGCCCAGGTTGCCACATGCACATGGTGACCACTGCCCTAGCACCTGTTCTTGTGCCTTTCACGGCCACACTCATGCTCTCCGATCCACTCCCACAGCCAACCCACTCCCACAGCCAAACCCAGATTTGGCATTGCTGACAACTCTACCCATTCCTAGGTGACCATAGAGCCCTCCCTCCAGCAGCCAGGAACCCTGTCTTCCAGTTTGTTCTTCTAGTGCCCTCCATTCCAGGGTCTGGTGATTCAAGCATGGCTCCACTGCATGGAGCTTGGATCCTTCCTGTCCCTCACCACCACCCCTAATTTTGTCACCCTCCCTGCAGTTTCCAAAATATCCCCAGGTCTCTTTCTCCTTCTCACTCACCTGGAAATTTGAGCCCTGCCAAATCCGGCTCTCCATGAACCCTGCTCTTGGGCCATGATGCCAAACACAGCTGGAGAGAGATCCACACCATGCTGACGGGTCTCACCTGAAACCTGAGAACAATGGCCTTCACCAGTGTGCCAGGGAGCTTCCAGTTACAACAAAATGCCTGAGACACTTGTCTTGAAAGTGGAGAAGGTTTCTTTTGGCTCATGGGAGTTCATTGGTGACCCATGGCACCAGCTCTCAGCCCGTCAGCAGGAGTATGTGTAGAGGAAGCCATTCTCCTCATGGCTGGGATGAAAGAGACTGAGGTGTCTTCCAGGGGCACCCCCAGTGACCCAACACCTCCCACAGCCTCCCACAAGGGGGGTGCTGGGGCCCAGACCTTCCCGCACGAGTCAGATCCCAGCCAGAGCAAGGGGCCAAACTTCCTGCTGCACTCACCCTAACCACCCACAGGGCAACTTCACCCTCGTGTCTCACTGGCACAGTTCACCCTGGGAGCCTCACCCTTCCCTGGCCAGCACCTCCCCCTCCAAGGGATCTGCCACACTGGCGAGAAAACGTCTGTCATCTCCTTCCCACACCCAGCGGCTCCTCCTCCAGCAACTGCCTTGGGTTTCTCCTGCACTTTGTAGAAAATGCTTGAGAAAGGATTTTTAAATGCCTGCCCCTGCCCCAGCTCCCCTCTCCTTTTGCTCTCCCCCTCACCTTTCACTTGGACTTATTTTTTGGAAGGTTTTCTGCTTTGCATACCCTTGTTTATAACAGCAAAATTCATAACTGCCCAACTATGGAAGCAGCCTATATGCCCAACAACAGATGAATGGATAAAACAAATATGGTAGATCAGCACAATGGAATATTATTCAGTCATAAGGAAGGATAAATTCTGGTCATTGGTAGTTTAATTCCTGGGTTGATGCTTGTAAATTGCCTATGGTGTGAGCTGCTTTATTGTTAGTAATTAGAATCTTTAGGAAATGAGATGTCTTCCAGATATAGCTGGTTTTTGGGTTTTGAGTCTGTTGCAAGATCCTATCTCTTCAATTTGTTGGGGATGAGAAGTTGATGCCTGCTTGGCCCAGTCCCTGGTTCTTTGGCACTGTGTCACAGTATTTTCTATGACCTTTAGTCACTCTTAATCTTAGAATACCAGGAAGAACAACTGGTTAGAACAATTAAGTCACTTTTGCCTAAAGTGGTATAGTCAGCAATAACAATAGCGTCAAACACAGCCTAGAAAATGACAAACTGAGGTAACCATTAATTTGCCACCTTTAACCATATGAACTAGATTTGTGGTTATATAACAAAGTCTAAAACAAACCAGGAAATTATATGCAGTATATAAGTGCTTAATATGTCAATTTTACCCTCAAAGGTGAAAATATAAAAGGAGTTGGGGAAAAACAGTGAAGTAGAAGAAGAGGAAAAGATTGGAAGTAAGGCCAGAGGACAGAGGGGGATCACATAAGCTGTGGGAAATGTGCAGAAGAGAGTGGGAAAAGAGAAGGAAGAAATGAAAGAACAGAACAAACAGAACAGAACAACAACCACAAAGAAGCTAGAAACCGTGTTCACACTCCTATAAACAAAATCATACAATGAAGCAAAAAACAACAACCAAAAAGAAAATGAGAGAGAGAGAAAAGAAAGAAAAAAAAAAGTCCATTTCCAGGTGTGTCTTGCTCTCACTGGTGGACAACGTGTGGAGACAAGGGTCTAGATCTGTGTTGATTTATCCCAGCAAGCCAGCAGTAGCTTTATGGTGGAGTAGTGGATAATCTCACCGAGCCTGCACCTTCATTTCTGCTGAACCTCAGGCTGCTTTCTGGCCATGGGGCTGGGACCCAACCCATTCAGCCTACAGTAGTCAGGGTACCATCTGCGGGCTTGAACTCAGCTGGGAACCTTTAGATGACCCCAGCAGGAGTTCTGAGTTCAGAGCTCAGCTGGCCCTTCTCAGAGATGGCTCCCGGCCAATCACTCTCTCCCATGGGATGACCAAGCCCTCTGCACTCACCCCTAGCTAGTCCAGTCTTTCACGCCCACTGCTCCCTCCCACTGCTGTGTCTCTCTGTGGAGGCCTCTGGCGTTGTGAGCAGTCACCGTGTGTCCGCAGATTTGAACTGCCCCTCCCAGGAAGTGAGTCCTCCGCCAGCCACTCCCTTCTTCTTTGTTGAAGTTTCTCTCTTTGTTCTTCCCTTAGGCTTCAATTCTTGCTTCCGATCCTTCCTGGGTCCAGGGGACCCACTTCCTTCCTTCTGGTCTTCCTTGAGTTGCCATATTCCAGTGTCTGGATGGCAACTCCAAGAGGCTCTTTCTCTGCTGTTTACCACTCCACCATCTTCCTGGAATTCTCCAGCCATTTGTAGGAAATGGATGAACCTTGAAACCACAATGTTAAGTGAAACAAGTCAGATGTGAAAAAGTTAATTATTGTATGGTTTCTCTTATACAAGAAGCCCAAAATATAAGTAAAAAGAAAATAAATAAAGATATAGCAGCTGGGGAGATAGACTTCTTGGAGATGTGGAGAGGGGCGTGTAAGGAGAGTATTACGGTTTGTGTCCAGATGTACCCCCAAAACCTCATGCAGTCACAGGGCTTTCTCAGAGGTGGCTGGATCTAGAGTGTGGATGCTGGGATCAAGGGTGCATGGTTACTAAATTGGTCCACTGATCAGTTGGGCATAGTTCTGGCCAAGGTTAAGGGTGTGAGTGCTACACCCAGCCCGGGGCTGGGAGCCTGCATAAATACACGGGACAGAAGGGGTCTTGTCTCCCTCTCTTGCTGTTTTTGCTATCTTCCGCACTCCAAGAACTGTCCTCCTCTGCCGCCCTGCCTCGGAGCCAGCCCATTAATGGACTGACGCCTCTACAAACTGTGAGTGAAATAAACCTTTCCCCCTTTAACTCTGGGTGTTGGGTGTTTTGTCCCAGCAATGAGAAAAGCAACTAAGATGGAGGGGTAGGGAAAGATGTGGAAAATGATCAAAATACAGTATCTATGTACCAATTTCCCAAAATGAATGTAATTATTATGTATCACAAATATGTACCAATTAAATGCAAAAAGGCTTCTTACAGCTAATTTTAGATGTGAAGAAGAGTTGTGAACACACCATAAAAAATGTGCACCTTCCCCCCCAGCTTTCCCCAGGGGAACATCTCCTGTGGCAACATCTCCTATGGCCCTTTCTCTTTTGAATTTGATCCAGTAAAGTCTCACAGTTCCACCAAATGTCCTCAGTGAGGTCACCGATGGCCTTGGCCATCTCCAACCAAACCCAGCCTCAGCTGCCACCGATCTGTAATTATACACTGCTCGGAACACTTCCCCTCTCTTATTCCTCCCTGTCTTGTCACCTTTGAAATACTCCCAGCCTCAGCTTTTGACATTTGTCCTCACCGTCCTGCACTTCTCCCAAGGATGCATTTCCTCCCAACATCTCAAAAACATCTGTGTGCGGAGGACACTCAAGTTTATCCCCCAGCCCACCCCTGCCCAGCCGCTCCAGGCTACCATCCTGCTGTCCACTCGGCCTTCCACTTAGCTGGAGAAGATATCTCAAGACCAACATGCCCCAGATGGAGCTCCAGGTTTTCCTGTTTCCCCTTGAACCATTTCTATCTATCTGCACACACAGAGCTCTGAACTTTAAGGAGCTCAGTCCAAACACCTTTGGGTCATCCTGCTCCACTCTCTGGATTTCCTACACCCTGTGCTAGCCAGTTTTCTTTCTACTATTAGAACACACCCAGACTTCAGCCACTTCTTACCTCCTTCTCGGCTCCTGTCAGGCAGGCCATTTGTGTCTCGCCTGGATGCCCTCCAGTACTCTGATGAGTCTTGTTTCCGTGTGTGTATCCTTCACTTTTGTCTGTTCTCAGTGCAGCAACCCGAGTTGGTCCTTGTCCCCCCTCTGCTCAGGCCCTCCAGTGACTCCTGCATTTCAAAGTGCTAGTGACCACTAAGGTCTTCTAGGATCTGAATTCTTGCTACCTTTACCGATGTCTTGGTTACTTTTCTCTCGTTGCTGAGACAAAATACCCAACACCCAAAATGAAGGAAGGAAAGGTTTATTTAGCTTACAGTTTGTGGAGGTTTCAGTCCATATTTGGCTGGTTCTGAGGCAGAGTGGCACATGGCAGATGGCAAATGTTCATGGCATCAGAGCACAGCAAAAACAACCAGCAAAAGGGAGGAATGGCAGGCAAGCAGCCTCTCCTCTTCCCTTACCTTGTAAACAGCCAACCCCCACCCAGGGGGCATGTAACAGTCTCCATGCCCTCCTCTTCCACAGGCTCAGGATGTATACAAAGTAAGTACCCCGGCTTCCTGCTGAATCACTCAGCCAAATCTCTAGACTCCCCAAATTGACACAATGTATAAGCCATAACAACTGACATCATTTCCCATCATGCCCTGCCCCTGCTGTGACCACACTGGCTTCCCTGCTCCCTCTGGAGTTAGGTAGAGATGCCCTTCCCTCTCCCTACACTCCATTGCTACCTTTTGTGTTCTGTTGAAACATTTCAGTGAGGGTTTCCTGGAGCCTACTGTATCTACCCACCATAATTCCTCATTTCTGTCACTCACAGGACTTAGCACCAGATGCTGCTCATTTATTTTCTGCCTCTACTCAAATAAATGGAAAATTTCATCTATTTCATTGAGACTAGAGACTGGTTTTTTGTACTAATGTATCTCCAGTACCTATAACCACATGTGGCATGCATCAGATGCTGGATAAATATCTTGAACAAATTATTTCATATGTGATAATTATCTCCTAAGACCCAACAGAATAAACAAATGAGTGCAATTTACAAGATGGCAATTAAAAACTTCTAAAATTAAAACTTTTCAAAGCTGTAAATATCTATATATAGACACTTTTATGGAAAAATTAAGCAGTATCAAGATCATAAAAGAGTCAACAAATATACCATGTTCATGAATAGAGCAAGTTAACACAGCAGTATCAATTTTCTCCCATTTACTCTGTACATTTTAATCATCGGCAATCTAGTTGGATTTCTTTGGAGAAAGTTAGGCAAATTCATTTCGAAGTTCTCATAGAAGAAGGGATCTGTGAGTTCTGTCAAGTCTGAACAAGCAGAGGACAAATGATTAGTGTGTTGGTGAGACCTTGACCCACAATAAAATGGAACCAGCAGAAGCAGGACAATGGACAGAGAAACTCAAGCACAGACCCCATACTCAGGACCAGACCCACCTGCCCCAGGTCTGGCACATACAAATGAGCCCTCAATGGTACAGAGAAACAGGCTCCTACAGACAGTGCTGTAAATATGAATATATGGAGAGACTGCCTACCCGAGGTCATATTTGAAGATGCACCTCCAGGTAAAACAAGGATGCTTCTAAATATGTATGAATATGAAAAATATGAATATGAAAAAGCCTGAGTGACTGGAGGAAGACTCATCAATGTGTGTGGGCCTTTTATAGTGAAGCAAGAAGAAAAAAACAAAACTAAAGGAAAAAATGTAGAGACTAACAACAAAGTCATATCTACATATATATTTTAAAATATAAAAATAACTTATACCTCATACATGATGTTTAAAAATATAATAAAGATACATATACATATATGTATATATATAATTTTTACTTATTTTTATTTTATAACTTTTTTGAGACAGGGTCTCACTATGTTGCCCAGGCTGCCCTTGAACTCCTGGGCTTAGGTGATCCTCCTGGCTCAGCCTCCCCAGTAACTGGAACTATAGATGTGCTCTACTGCATCAGGTTCATACACATAACTTTTTAAACTTGAGAAACAGATGAGACTGGTGCTTGTCTAACTGAACCACCTGCATCTGGAATTTCTGAATCAGAGTCTGGGATTAGGAATTTGGAGAATGCTCATTTCTCCTGATTCCTTGGGTGACCTGACAGTGTGTTTAGGGACCACACACTGAGACCTCTGCATAGACCGTGCTAAATGACAAGGCTTATGATGGTTTAATACCCACATTTTGCAAACCCCAAAAGCAGCTAAAAGACACATGCAGTTTGCAGAAAGGGAAGCTCTGGTGGCCGACAGGGGTCACAGTGCCCTGATGGTGGCCACTTTGCAGCTGTCCACCCAGGGACAGAGAGAGCTCCTGGCAAGTGCCTGGTGTGCAGAGGAGCTCACACATCGCTCATAGAGGGGGAGGTAAGAGACCCACTGGCCATCCCTGGCAAAGCCAAGGACTACCTTCCCGTGGCCAGGACACACATTCTGCAGCCTGGTGCTGTGGGTTTTCCAGGGAATGTTTGTAGTAAGGATTCGGAGACCATGGCATCCTTTGTAGCAGTTTGAAATCACAAACCTGAAATGTTCAGACAAGAACTGGATCCATTAGGGATGCCCAGTTTGGATTAGAGAAACCAAGTTTCAGAGCTCATTCCCTGCAGGTGGTTGTGCCATCACTGCTGTGACCCACTCTTCCCTGTGCCTGGTGTCACCCACAGACTAGCTGTCTCATCCCTCAGTGGCAGGCTCCCCACCTTGGAGTAGACAGGGCCTGAAGAGAAGGAAGAGGTTGGGGGGTGTCCACTTAGGGAAGGACCAAAAGGACCAGGATGGGCTCACCCTGGGGAGGGTTCTGGGAGAAGTCTTTGTTTTTGTGGTGTTGGTGACTGAATCCAGGGCCTTGTACCTGCTAGGTGAGCGCTCTGCCACTGAGCTGCACTCCTAGCTCAAATCTTTCTTTGAGGGAAGCTCTCAGATCAGATGAAGACCTGTCCTCTCTGATCAGTGAATTAACTCACTGATGGTTGACCCTTCTTGACCCAGTCACTTCCTAGGCCCACCTATGACACTGCTGACTGACAAACAAGCCCTCAATCTGTGCGTCTCTGGGGGATGCTTCCCATTGAAACTATGATCGGCCCAAGTGTGCACTTCAGTCAGCAAGTGGGCCAAAGAGCTTTGTCTTCAAGGAAGACACATGTCAGAGTAACAGCAGTGACACAGAAGGGAGTGACAGAGCATAGAATTGGGGCAGCAGTGGGAAGAGAGGGAAAGAGGTCGACCTCAGATACACTTAGGAGGTGCAAGGAAGAGTTCTCAGTGACCAGGTGTTGGAGGCAAAGAGAAGTAGTAGCTCCAACCAGTGCTCAAAGGGCTGAGCCCACAGACCCACTACAGAACCAAGAAGGAAAAGAGTGGGAGGAGAGCGAGTTCTGAGCAAAACCAGCCAGGGTGGAGCCAGCTTCCTTCTACATATCACACCCCCCCACCCCAGCAGCCACAGCAGGAACAGGCCTCAGGCCATGGGT
This sequence comes from Dinomys branickii, assembly GCA_004027595.1. Lineage (NCBI taxonomy): Eukaryota > Metazoa > Chordata > Mammalia > Rodentia > Dinomyidae > Dinomys > Dinomys branickii. The sequence goes on along the minus strand of PVLD010015661.1, from coordinate 38,261 downwards.
CCACTGGGGTCTGGGATGTCAGCAAGTTGACGCAAGTGGTGACTTGAGAAAGGCTCTTTAAAAGTAGTAATTTCCTTCATTATTGTTTTTCTTGGCTTCTTCTGTATCCACCACACGTTTCTGCCCCCTAATCTCTAGAAGAAAACTGGAAGATTTCTCTCAAAACCATCAAGAACATCACTAGTCTGTTGGCTCTGCTCCTAACATCCACAGAGACCTTTTCAAGCTCTCCTTTCTTCCACTTCAGTTTCCCTGAGTCTCTCCTTCCCTGTTATTCTGATAATTCTCTTTGCCTTTCTCCTGCATTTGGTTCCTCATTCCTGGTTCCTTTCTTGCCTTACTTTCTCATTATGCTGGAGCACATCCTCCAGTAGCTTATAAAGAAAGAGTTCTTGGACATAAAGTTTTCAGAACTTGGGTGTCTGATTGGTTACCTGGCTAAGTTTGGAGTTCTACATAGAAATTAGGCCCTCTTAATGGCCTTACTTCATTGCTTTTACTGTTACAAGGAAATCTGGTGCTCACAGGAGGCCCCTGCCAAGAGAAGGGGCTCTTTGAATTGGGCCAGGGTCTCCACAATCACCACAACAACATTATGGAACCAGGCTGGTGGAGTGTTTCAAAAACATACACAGAGCTTATGCACCCAGTTCTCCTGAGCCAGCCAGAGCCACCTGATCTGCAGATGGGAGCAAGCTCTGGAGAGGCGGACTCAGTCCCACTAAATTAGGGAGTGTAGCCTGGGGATCTGGCACCAGGCAAGCTTTCCAGGAGCTCTGACTCAGACAGCTTGCAGTTGCCTGCTGATGTCTGCCAGTACCACCTGACAGCACTGAAACTAAGCCTGGTCCAGAGCAACAAAACTGCAGGTACATGAGGTAAGAGAGATAGGTATTTTCTGTGTGCATTGAGGGTTTTTGTTGTTGCTGTTGTTATGCAGCATTATTGGGCAGCTGATGACTAATACACTTTCCCACATGCCTATCTTCTGAAGAGTAAGCAGAGTTTGATAGGGGAAGAAAGAAAATGTTAGAAGAAATAAAGAAACGGGCTGCTCTGTCCAGTCCCTGCACTTCCAGGACACATTCTGAGGAGGTAGGCCAAAAGGAGCGACCTGAGAGAAGAGGAGAGATGTGTTCCTCTCTGCTCCCTGTGCTGGCTAGAACCACAACTCTGTGATACAGATGTGGGAGGGGTGCAGGCAGAGGGGCCTGAGTAGAGGGGGCAGCCAGATAGGTACCTTTCTAGGTAGCTCAGAAAGGTCCAGGTGTGCTGTGGCTTCCTGTGGACCTAGAGTAAGGTCAGGATGTGAGGTGAGTTCAGGCTGTGAACAGGACATTTTAAGAGACGCTTCCATAGATGCCAGGGTGACAGTGTCTGGTGATGGCAGAGAAGAGGGAAGTGACCCCCAGCAGCTGATAGCGCAGATGTGACCACATAAATTCTGCCTATATATGGACACTCAGCCTTCTGGGACCTGGACAGGCGAGGTGGAGAGGGAGCTGGAAACCTTCTCTGGAACTCTCAGACCACCTAAGAAACATTTCCCCAACAACACCAGAAGAATGAGGAGAGATAGAAGCTACATTAAGTATGGGGGCAGCTCTTAGTATTGAATAATAAGATAATGAACAATTCCACTGAGAAATGGCCAAAGGATTCTGTGGGAAAGCCACCTAAGTGGGGGAGGGGGGCAGAGCTTAATAAACACATCCAAATCTGTCCAAACTGATAATCAAAAAGAAATGAAAAGAATGGGTAGCAGGTGGAATGTATGTATTGACCAGCCCTTCCCTCACCCCCACTAAAGTAACAATAAAGGAAATTTTATAAAGGCATTTGCCTAGGAGGGCATGGACAATGGGAAAGGAAAGAGGAAGCAGATTTGGAAGGTGAGAAAGCAAGCCCCTCATAGGGACCTACTTAGCAGGAATTGAAGCTGAGGAGTGGAGGCCTCGGCCAGTAGCGAGGGGAGTGGACTGTCACTCGGCTCCCCTGGCAGAGCCTCTGAGACGTAGCATTTCTAGCATCTGGTGGTGGGGCTGGAAATGACAGTGTGGGATAAAAACATAACACAGAAGATTGGCTGTTAATTCAGGGGCTGTGGGACAAGAAGCCAGCTTGGAGCCCCAGCTCCCCAAGCACAGCAGGCGACTTCCCCTTCCTCCCTCCAGTGGAGGAGGTGGGGCAGGAGTCGGGAGAGAAAGCTGGTTCTGAGGTAATACTCTCTCTCTCACCTCCTAGCATGTCAGCCCTACTGTCTTCAGAAAAATGAGAGCCTTCCTGGGGAAATCTGAACTGGCAAAAAGGAAAGACTTTGGTAGACCCCAAAGACAAGAACTGACCCCATTATGAAGCCACCAAGCAGCTCTTCAATGCCTGACTCTTACCTATGCACCAACAACCAGGCTTTGGTAGACTTTTGGGGAAAGCCAGTAGCACACAAGACAGAGACCAAAATAAAACCCGACCAAATTTAGAGCTATTACTAAATCAGGTTATCTGTGATATGTCAAAGACAAAGGTAAGGTTATACCCTTGACAGGATACTAGAAAAAGAAAAGCACCCATAGGATTTGAAGATAAAGTTGAAGAAATGTGCCCACAGAGTATAACAAAATTACAAGGTGAAAATTAGGAGAGAAAATAAGAAAATTAAAGGATCACTAGCTGTCTAATGTCTGAATAATATACAGAAGAATTATAGAAATAGAAATCTGACCTGAATAGAAATAATATCTGAAGAAGTATAGAAATAGAATAGGAAATAGACTAATGCTTGCAACTGAAAATAATTTCCCAGGCCCAGAGGGATATGTTTCTAGAAAGAATGTGGCCCATCAAGGGGGCAGTAGGTGAATGGAAACGGATGCATGCAAAGTGTATTCCTGTGAAATATCAGAACGTGGGCACCATGTTTGAACATCTCCACCAAAATTGGTGCTGGAATCAATCCCCACTGTGAGGGATTAAAAGGCAGGACCCCATGGAACCTCCAAGAGGCGATGGCATTGTGAAGACTCTGTCCCCAGAAACAGATTAATCCCTTGGATCTTGATGAGTTATCTCCAGAGGGGGCTGTTACAAAAGCCAGTTTGGCCCTGTTTCTTACATGCAGCTCTAGGTAGCTTTGGGGCTCTGTAGAGTCCGCAACAGCAAAAAGAACTTCACCAGGTGCAGCCCCTGCCCTCCTTTGCCTCTGGAACTATGAGCCAGTTAACACTTTATTCTTTATAAATTAGCTTTCTATGGTCTTCTTTATTTATTTATTTTCCTATACCTGGAATTGAACTCATGACCTCAGGCTTGCCAAGCAAGCGCTTATGCCACTGAGCTATATCCCTGGCCCTACTGAGTTATATCCCTGGCCCTCTATGGTATTTCATTATAGCAATGGAAAATGGACAAAGACATCTGCTCCAGTGCATTAAGCAACAACAAAAAAGCAATCTTACATTCTCCAGGTAAAACAAATACAAAGGCTTCAACATTGCAGTGACTTCGGATTTTCATACTCGTCCTGGAAGAAGCTGGAGTAGTAGTACTTTAAGAATCTTAAAGGCAAGCTATTTCCATGGAAGAATTCTAAACTCGGGCAAAATATATATTAGGGGTGCAGGTAGAATCAATAAATTTTTAAGACATCAAAGATCTCAGTTTACCTCCATGTATCTTTTCTCAGAAACCTACTAAAGGATATGCTACATCAAAATGAGGGAGTAAACCCAGAAAGGGGAAGATGAGGTCTACAGTTCAGGAGACACAGCCCCTGCGTGATCGCTGTGAGCCAGGGCGACCTGGGAGAAGGCATCTCAGAAGGGAAAAAGCTCCGGAGGACAGAAATCACAGAATCCCCGAGGCACCTGAACATACAGAGGAGATGCAGAGGAGAGCAGGGATGTGTACAACCAAAATTTACCATGAGCTGAGTTAAATAATGCCTGCAATTGAAAAAGCAAGTGCAGTAGTCTCCCCTTACCCCCAGTTTCATTTCCATGGTATTAGTGACCTGTGGTCTGAAAATATTATATGGAAAATTCCAGAAATAAACAATTCACAAGCTGCAGAGTACATGCTGTTATGAATAGCATAATAAAATCTCCACCCCACCTCCTAGATGTGAATCATCTTTTGGTCCTACATATTGACACCCTATATGCTACCCACCCCTTGGTTATTTAGGAGCTGTCTCAGTGATGACCCCGGCTCTCATGGTATCAGGGTGCCAGCATGCAGGTAATCGCAACCTCAGAGCACAAGAGAGCGATGCTGGCAGTCTGAGTATGGCAAGGAGAAGCCACAGTGTGCTTTCTTTAAATGAAAAAGGTTTTAACTTAAGCAGGGAAGAAAAACATTATAGGTAAACTTGCTAAGTCCTGTGGTAAGAACAATTCTTTTATTCATGAACTCCTGAAGAAGGAAAAGAAATTCATGCTGCTTTTGTTGCCACATCTCGTACTGCAAAAGTCATGGCCACAGTGCGTGGTAAGTGCTTAGTTAAAATGCAGCGGTACTGACTCTGTGTGTAACAGTACATCTATAGAGTTTGGTCCTGTCTGCAGTGCCAAGCATCTACTGGGGGTCTTGAAACGTGTCCCCAGTGGGAAAGGGAGGGACTGCTGTACAGCATATTATTTGGAGATGTAGAAACAGGAAAATAATTAGCTAAGAAGAGTTAAAAGAAATGGAAAGTGGGAATCGTGGAGAGGGAGGCGGCTCCTCCTCATACCAACTCTGTGGTACTGGTTGACTCTAAGATATAGGTGCAACATTGGTATCAATAAAAGCCAATCAAAAACAGGGCGCTCTTGTTTTTCACTATTGGATTGGTCAAGATATAAAGGATTTCCATTACTGAGTGTTGGGGAAGTGGGAAAACTGGACTGATTCTTTCCTGCCAGGAGAAAAAAGTGGTGCACTCTCTTCAGAGGCCAAGCTGGCAATAAGTGATGAACTCACCCTTGGCCCCTGGAAGTTGCTTCTTTCTCTTAACAGGGCCTGATGAATTTGGGAGAGGAATTGGTGTGGGAAAAAGGGGAGCCCCTTAAAGGAACTCCTGGGGTGAGGTGACAAGAGGCTTACAAACAGGTGTGTCCAGGCTCCAATCCAGCTGCACCATCTTCCCACCTTCTTCCCTGATGGGGCCCCTCACTGATAGGGGTGAACTGTGAGCTCTGAGATGCTATACGGAAGTGGGGGAGGTTGGCTGGCAGCTCACGGGAAGAGAACTGTTTGATTAAAGAATGAGGAGCCAAAAGGAGGGCAGGGAGAATTCAGGGCTGGAGCCATAGGAATAATTACAGCAGCCAACACTGAGGAAGGGAAGGGTGAGCGTGTTTAGCTTTGGTCAGAAGGCAGGGAAACAGGAAGAGGACTCACCCCACCAGAAGAAGCTGTGGTCAAGCCCAGGAAATCACGTGCCTGAATCTCCTAGGAGGTTGTATTTTAGAGCTGGAAAACCCTCTGAGGAAAAGCCCACAGTCTTGGGTGTCCCCTGGTGGCTCTGCTCGCTGGCCCTGATGCACCAGGCTCCTCCTGCCACTCTCTGGGGCCCGCAGCCTGTAATTTCCCAGCACCCGATAATTTCATCTAAAGGAGTGGAGTTAATGGGGAGATCACGTGCAGTGGGTGGGGTCAGGACCTGGTGTGACTCTGAAGGAGATACAGGATCAGGGTCAAGGTCAAGCGTCACCTCCCCAAGACTCAAGCCAGAAACTGGGTGGGTTGATCCAGCCATCCGTGTACTGTACAAACAAAGGGTTCAGGAGACAATGTGGCCTCACGGATGTTGCAGGGCTACAAGATAACGGTCCAGCACACAGCTGGCACTTGCAGAGGTCATGCAGAGATGGGCATGTCTTCTGGCGTGATGGTCACCTGGAAAAAACCCTGCTCTAAACACGAGATTCCAGCCCTCACAGTCTCCCCATGTTCTTGTGTACTACTTGACTTGGAATTTTTCAGCAAGTATGTGTTTAAAACAAACAAAAAAACCCAACAAAAAAATCTTCCATAATGATGGTGAATTTGCCAGTTCCCTCTGCATTTCTGCTGCTTTTCGATTTGCATATTTTGAAGCCAATTATTTATATAGCAATTGCGAGTTGCCAGGCACTGTCCTCAATACTTTCCAAATATGAACTCATTTAATCAATGTGAAATATCCTAACAATAGGAGATAAGTTCAGAAAATTATACAGCAAAGACTTGGAGGAAAATGTAATAAAAGTTGATTGATTAACAAGGAAAATTGTTCATGATATATTATGAAATGAAAAAGGCAAGTCACCGTGCAATTTATACAAGTTGATTGCTTTTTTGTGGTGGCGAGAAATGTTATCTATGCACGAGAAAAAGGCTTGGAAGTATGTACACGAAAATGATGGCGTGGATTATGTGTGAGAGATAGGATTGTGGGTAGTCGTCATTTTCTTGTTTATACTTATGTGTATTTCCTCCTTTCGATAATGAAGATCTATTACTTTGGTAATTAAAATTCCAATAAATTGTTTGATAAGGATCCTGTTATTCAAAACAGGAACTGGAGAAATGTCAGGTAAACGGGCTGAAACTTCTATTTGATTAATAACAAGGTGCTCAAGAGCAGGCTGTAAAGATCTAGGATAAGGCTGTATAAAGCTGGATTAGAATTGATGATAATATAGGCAAGGAGAGACAAAAGCTCCCGAACCAGTAGAGATGTTCCTTTTCCTCGGGAGGTCTCAGATGCCAGTATGCTCTTAGTACAGCACAAAGTTGCAGAGTTCCAGAATTTCTGATTCTGTAGATCTAAGATAAGGCTGAAAGTTTGCACTTCTAGCAAGTTCTCTGGTAATAGCTGGTGCTGTTTGTCTGAGAATCAGCCATTCTTGGAGACCCCTGGCTGCACTTGGAAATTAACATGACGTTGGTTCAGTGGTATGGCTGCCCTGCCACATCATTACTGTGATGTGGGAAAGAACCCATAAAACCACTTGGGCCCAGAGCTTTTGTGTGGAATATTATTTAAACTCCTTTGTATTTATGGTCTGCTTACAGGCCTCCACTTCTGGGTCAATTTTGATTAATTTCAATTTTCTTACAATCTTTTGTCTCATGGAGATTTGGAGATCCACTGGCATTCAAGTATACATAGTGCACACTCAGAGAAATTTCCTGCTACACCGGGTGTCTGGATTCACAGGTTTCTTGTCCCTCATCCTGGTTGCCTGTCTCACCCCAGGACACCTGTAACTGCTAGTCCTTATACATGAGGTGGCCTCCTTGAAAGACAGTGGCCAGGCTGCGAGGCCTTTATCTATCTCCTGCGTTCCAACTGTGGCTTGTGTGTCCTGTGACCTGACGCAGAGGCATACGCAGACTCCAAGCAGTGTGGGTAACTATACTGGGAGTTCCCCCTGGGAAGACCCCAGGGCAGAGCCCTGCCCATTTTCCTAGATGGTTCCTTTCCCAGCTTTCCCTGCTCTTGCTTACCAATCTCAAATTCTCTCAACAATTTTCCTCAGCAAACAGCTAAGGAGGGCTCCTACATGTCAGGCTCTCGGTTCTTGTAACACAGTGATGGAGGAAATGGACGCGGCCTGTGCCTTAAAGGATTTAATCCTAGCAAGAGAAGAGTAGTCAGAAAATATCTCACAGAGTGAACATCTTATTGCACACTGTGATGAGGACTTTGAAGGAGACACAGGATGCGAAAGGTAGCAGGATGGAAGCAGGTCTGGTATAGGGAGCACAGAGGGCTTTTCTAAAGGGGGCCTCTGGGTTTCCACCTGGAGTCTGGGTGGGAGTTAACCAGGTCAAGAGGAAGGGGTGGGAGGGCTTTCCAGGCAGAGAAACCAGGTGCACAAAGACAGAAAGGGCACTGTGTAGTCATGGTCCCTTGGAATCTGCAGAGATTGGTTCCAAGGGCACTGCACAGGTTAAAACCTGCAGATGCTCAAGTCCCTGATAGGAAATGGCACAGTATTTGCATGTAATACATGCAGTGCTCCCACACACTTTATATCACTGCTACATGGTTTACAATCCCCAATGCAGTATAGATGCTACAGACAGGGCTGTTATGCTGTATTGTTTAGAGAATAATGTCAAGAAAAAGCCTGTACCTGTTCAGTGCAGATGCAATTTTTCTTCAAATATTTCTTGATCTACAGTTGGTTGAATCCATGAATGAGGAACCCACAAACACAAAGGGCTGACTGTATAATTTAAGAGGCTGAAAGAACTCCAGACACTGTAGAAGCAAGAAGAGGACAATGTGCTATGGGCTGGAGCTCTGGCAGAGCCATGTTAGGCAGTATGGGCCCTGCCCTACAATTTTAGGAATGATATTGAAGGTTGTAAGAAAAGAAAATTAGATTTCAATTTTTTAAAAAACACTTTAAAATTTTGTCTTCTAGTAGGATGGCATTCTATAATAAATATGGAAGGAATTAAAGAATTAGATAAATGCCTTGTTGCAAATTCCAGTGAAATAATTTGTCCAGGCATCATCAGTTGACAGAACCATCAGGTGAAAGACAGACGTGGGCGGGGAGTTTTCCTTTACCCATGTAGATCTGAGACCCAGCTGGATAGGTTCCAGGAAAAATATGCACTCTGGGTGGACTTCCCTTGGAGGGGGCAACACAGTCCATGTCTCCTTCCTTCAAGTCTTAGTCCATTGGTTAACATCGCAAAATGCCATAAATTGCTGGCTCATAAGCAAGGCATTTCTTGCTCACAGCTCTGGAGTTTGGGAAGGCCAAGGTCAAGATGCCAACAGTGCTGGTACAGATGAAGTCCTTCTGGTTCACCTGTGTCCTTGACTGGTGCTGAAAGGAGCCAGGCTGCTGTCCAGGGTCACTTTGGTAAGAGCACAGTCCTGTTCACACACACACACACACACACACACACACACACACACACACACACACTCCACAGGCCTGGCCTCCAAAATCATCACCTTGGTGACTGGGTCTCAGAGTATGAATCTGAGAGAAATACAACCATGCAGACCATAGCAGTCCCTTAATGGAGTTTTATATCTGCTGCCTAAGAAACGCATCTTTGGTTGTGTTCATTTCTAGGTATATCATAGGTTTGCTATTGTAAACGGACTTTTTCCCCTCAATTTCTAGTCAGTTACTACTACACTATAGGAATGTTTGACTTTTGTATGTGGGTCTTGCGCCTTATTAGTGCCCACCATGGGCAGGCGCCATTCTGGGTTCTGTACATGTATGGATCCTAATTAACAGCCGTAACAACCCTACGTGGTGTGTGCTAATTGTGTCTCTAATTTATAGCCATGAAAAAGAGGCCATAGAAAGGTTGTTTCTCCGTAGAATTCCGTAGATTTTCTAGCTAGATGACTTTATTGCCTACAAATAATGACAGTTATTTTTCTCTTTATAGAAGACCTATGCCTGTTCTTTTTCTTCTTTTCTTACATCAACTCAAACTGCTGTTAAGAAGTAGCAGCAAGAGGAGATGTCGCGGCCTGTGTTCCTGCTTTGCTGGGAATTTCTCCCACATTTCCCCCTAGCAAGATGTTTACTTTGGATCTCTAGTAAAAGTACTATTCCATTAACAACACTACATCTATACCTGGTTCACTGTGAAACTTTACTGTGACTTATTTTTTTTAATTTCTTCAAATGTTTTTTCAATACCTACTGAGACAAATCTAAGGCTTTTCTCCTATTAATGAAGGGAATAACACCATTAAGTTTTCTAATATGAAATTACCTTTACATTCCTGGACGCAGTTACTTGGCTGTTTCTTTTAAAGCACTGACAGCTTTGACTTGCTAATATTTTATTTGAGATTATTTCCTTCTCTTTATACATGAGATTGGGTGTAACTTTACTTTCTTATGACGTCCTTGACTGAGTTTTATGTCAGCTTTCTGTTTATTTTAAAAACAACTCAACTGTAAGTAAAAAATCAACAAACACCACCACCTTCCCATGGCATCAGTGTCTGCAATTGTCGAGGCAGGTGGCCTACCCATACTGGCAGGTCTGGACCGTCAGCTCTGGGTTCCTTGGCCTTCTGTTCGTGGCACCGGGCGTCAGTCACAGGAGGGACATGGGAGCACCAGATGGTCCCCTCCCTTTAGTCAGGAAATTGATACCTTGGCCTGAGGCTCCCAGTCAGGTTCTGCTGTTGGAGCTGTCACAGGTGCCTGAACTGCTCGGAGGACTGGGACGGAAGCTTCATGTTCCCAGCCGCCTCTCTGGGTCCTTCAGGTTTGCTTGAAAGGTGCTGGGGACGAGTGCAAGGTTGGCTGCGCAGTTGGTCATGGCTGATGTTCAGTGGCACCATCTCGTATTTTCCAGGCTCCCACACGAGCTGCCTGAGATGATGGCATAGGGTTTGCCCACCAACCCATCCTGTCCTGGAATACTTCATGAATGGATCTTGGGTGACACTTTTAGTTTATTTGGAGCTCACTGAGCTTTTCCAATTGTCTGTTTTGTTCTTGGTCTGATTTTGATTATTTATAGTTTCTTAGAAAGTTGTCCATTTCATTAAGCACTTAAAGTGTAATGATAATAATTATTCATGGCTTGCTCTTATGATTAAAACAAATCTCCTTACCTGAAGGTAAATTCCATTTCTCCCTGAAACGAATTTGTGCACTCCTCCTTCCCCATTGTCTGTCTCTTTCAAAGATTGGCCCATGGCCAATTTTGTGAGTCTCAAAAAAGCAAGTGTTGAGTTTTGTTGATAAACACTGATGCAAATTTAAAAATGCAAGAGTAATTTCCACTTCTAAATTTACAAGTTTTTTTCCTTTTTTGCTATTTTGTTGTTCCTTTCCTAGGGCTTGGGATTCATGGTTTGTTCGTCTATTTCCTTTTTTATTACAATATATCTCAAAACACTGAAAATTGATGAGAACAAGATAATGAATACCTACAACTATCATTTGGCAAATTTTGCAAACTTAATACTATGCTGCAATTTATTCAAGATTTTTAAAGAGATGTTACACTTAGCTTCTCCTTCTGTACCTCTCTAATCCCTTTCCTCCTGGCTTCCTTCACTGTCTGTTGTTCGATTTTATTTCTTTTTTACTAAATATGCATGTCTGTAATTAATCTGTGAAATTGCTTTGCATGCATTGAACTTTGTCTTATCATCTTGTAAATCTTGTTTTGTTCCTTGCTTCTTTCTACCGGCATTAAGCTTTTGAGAGGTTTATCTGTGTTGAAATGTTTCATTTATGTTCTCGGCTGTATGAATATTCTACTTGGTGGTTTGTGTATCTAGTCTCTGTTAGTGGGCATTTAGGCTGTTTCTATTTTGTGGCTATTATTTTTAACACTACATATTTCCAGCCTCCTGTGCATTTCTTCTACAGATTTGTGAGATGTTCTCTAGACTGAATATTGAGATGTAGCATTTCTTGATCATGCAGTTTGTGGACCTTCAACTCTTTGAGGCAATACCCTGTTATCCTTCCAAGTCTATCCTCTCACCAGCCATGCATGGAGTTCCTGTGGCTCCATGTGCCTGCCAGCGCTGTTTATTGTCATACTGTACACTTTTTTCAAAGGTAATGGGTCTGAAACAGCACCTTATCATCGCTGGAATATACCTTCCCTGATTCTTGGTAGGATTCATCATGTGTATTTTCCATTTCCATTTCATTTCCCCTGAATTTTGGTTTATGTTCCTATTCAGATTTCCATCATTTTCCTCCTACTGTAGGAATTCCTTTCACAAGGTAGATGCTGAGTCTCCACTGGTCAAGGGCTGCGTGTGTCTTTTTCCACCGACAGTGTCGCTGGAGAGCATCACTGTCTGTCTGCTTTGTCTACGGTCTTTCATCATTTAAGGGTTTTAATTTTAATACAGTAAAGCTAATGAATCTTATTCTATTTCTTAGCAGTACTTGAGATTGGACTCAGGACTTTGGCACTGAGCTATGTCCCGAAACATCTTTTAATTTTTAATTTTGATATAGAATCTCACTAAATTGTCCAGGCTGGGCTCAAACTTTTGATCCTCCTGCCTCAGCCTCCTAAAGTTCTGGGATTACAGGTGTGCACCACCATGTCTGGCAGTGAATTTTACTTTACTCAAGAAGTCTTTCCCAACCCCAAGGCCAAACAGACATGTTCTTACCCTCCAGCCTGTGTCAAACTTGCTGCTTTCCAAATATGGGTACTTGGTCCATTTGTAATTTCTTCTGACACATGGTATGACATAGGAATTAACTTTTTAAATTTTCATGTAAATAACCCGTTTCCCCAGTACCACTTATGGTTTCACCACCAATCCATTATGGTGGTTTTTATGGTATGGATTCAGGATGGTCCCAAAAGCCACGTGTCCAGAGGCTGGGGGTGGGGCTGGTTAAACCATGAGAGTGCTAGATGAGTTCATAGTGCTGTTAGGAGGGGGCCCTGGCCCTGGCCCTGGAGGGGTGGGTACTAGGGGCTCTCTGCAAGGTGCATCTCCCACCCTGGCTCCCCCGGTTCTCTGCTTCTGGCTGCCGCGAGGGGAGCTGCTATTCCTCACCATTTCCTTCCCTCCGGCCCATTTCTACCTCGGAACCAACTGACCCAGGATGAAAACTGCCAGCCAAAATCAACCGGTTCTCCTTTAAGTCGTGAGAGTCAGGTACTTTGTCCCAGCAGTGGGAAATGAATAACACAGTGGTGTAGAATTTTCTCTTACAGCTTTAGGCTGTTTAGCAGCATCTATTCCACTTCACTGAGTTTTTAAAAATTCCTACCCTGATGCCAAACTGTCGCAGTGACTGTAATTACCTGCTAAGTCTACACATCAGGTAGAGAATGTCTCCCCCTGCATAATCCATTTCATGGGCCTTACTCTTTCATATGAATTTTAAAGTTAGTTTTTGATGTATTTATCACCAGCACTTTAAATTCTTGTGGTTGGAAGCTCATCCAGATTATTTTCTTCCTGATTAATGATGGTGTAGATATAATTTTTATTTGTCAATTTAAAATAATAAAATTAAAAATTAATTATTTTATTACTTCCTTTTTAAAGAAAGCTAAAAACCTGCAGGTATCCTCCACTCGGCCAACCCTCACAGGAGCCCCAAGGCCCACCCTGTTGTTCTTCCCCATGTGACAGAGGAGGAAACCGAGGCAGAGTGTGGCTAAGACCTCTCCAAGGTCACTTGTTAGTAAAACAGTGATGTTGGCAGTCAGCCACCACACCACACTGTCTTCTAAAACCAGAGCATTGCTTTTTACTCTTAATATGCATATCTTTCTTCTTGTATTATGGTACCATATTCTCATTCACTGGTTTCACTTCTTACTTCACAGAGAAAACAGCAGCCCTTAGAAGTCCCTGAGGGGATTTTTCCCTCTCCACACCACCTCTGATTCTCTAACTCCAACCACATAGCCAGCGCTTCAATTCAGCCCCACACCAGCGACCCAGAGTCAGCACCACACACCCTAGTCTCAGTGCCCATCTCAGAACACTGCCCTTCCTTCAGACGCCAGCTACAAACGGGGAGCCCGGGACTCTCATGCCGCTACCTGGCTAATTACACACCTGCGGTTCCTGCAGCCTGCCCCCTCAGGTTGGATAATTTAGTATGGCTCAGAACAGAGAACATGCTTTCCTTGCTATGACTGGTTTGTTATGAAAGCTCAGACCCAGGTGCTACGAGTTGGTAGAGATGCAGCAGGAGAGATACTGCAGAGGGGCACAAAGCCCCTGTAACTTTTGGGGGCACAGCTCCCCGCCAGCACTTCCATGTGTTCACCAGCCTGGGAGCTCCCCAGATCCTGTGGTTTAGGGGGTTATGGAGGCCCATGATACAAGATTGATCAGCATCATTGGCTATGAATGATCGGAGTCCATCTCCAGTCCCTCCCATGCTCCCCAAAGTCAGGGGATGGGGCTGAAAGCACCAACCCTCTAATCATGCCCTAGTCTTCTTGGGACCAGTGCCAGACTCTCATTAGCATACAAAAGATACTTTGCCACTTAGGAGATGCCAAGTGTTCAAGGAGCCATATGCCAGGGACCCAGGAAAGAAACCTAATATTTATTTTTTTATTATACCAATTTTTCAACATCCTAAATGACAAATTCTCAAACTTACCATTTCATCTTCAGTCTGCCTTCTCTCTTGCTGTGACAGGCAAAGTGTTCTTCTACCTATCTCAAACAGGTTTTCCCACTTGTGCTGTGGACACTATGATGCTGTATGTTAACTTGACCAGGCTATGGGTTGCCCAGAGGTTTCACCAACCATTGTCCTGGGTGATTCCATGAGGGTGTTTTCAGATGCCATTAATAGTATGTGGCCCTTCTTAACGTGGGTGGATCTCATCCCATCAGTTGAACGCCTGGATAAAACAAAATTCAACCTTTCCCTGAATGCAGAGAGTTCTTCCTGCCTGGCAACCTCTGGACTGACACACTATTTCATTTTCTGCTTTTGGACCAGACCTGGATCATTTCTTCCTGTGTTGTGAGCCTGCTGGCATTTAGATTGGAGCATCACCATCAGACCTCCTGGGCCCCAGTCCATCAACTTACTCTGTAGATCTTGGAACTCCAGAGTTACATGAGCTAATACCTTCTAAATAACACACACACACACACACACACACACACACACACACACACAGAGTCATGCAGCATATAATGATGGGGGTATGTTCTGAGAACTATATCACTAGGTAATTTTGTCAATTTTTTCATTGATGTCGTCACACAAGCCTAGGTCGTAGAGCCCAGGCTTTATGGTATACTATATGGCACATAGGAGCATGTATGTGGGCCACCATCAACTGAAATATTATGTGACACATGACTATGAATATGTGAAAGTATAGGTATGTGCATGTGTGTGTATGAGTGTGCACCTGCGTATGTGTATGTGTGCATGTATGTGTACATGCATATGTGTGTACATGTACATGCATATGTGTGCATATGTGTACATATACATGTACATGCATGTGTGTGCATGCATGTATATGCATGTGTGTGCATGTGTGTGAGCATGTATGTGTGTGCATGTATGTGTGTGTATACACACACACCCTATTCATTGTCTCTCTGAAGAACCCTATTTGAAGTACTAAGAGAGTTAAATCCTACACACACACACACACACACACACACCCCTAAACACAGAGAATCCACATTCAGAGAATTCTCTCTGAACACATGAGAAATACTGACAAAGACTTGGGGTGACTTATGGCCATTTAAAGGAAGCCTCATCTCATTCTACTGAATCACCAAACTTTGATAACAATAAAGTAATAAAATTAGAACTTAATAATGATGAGATTCTTCCCCAAGTCCTATGTGTCCAGAAACTAGATCACATTTTATCCAATAACCTTTTGTTCAAAAAAGAAATTTGAAAAATGTTAAATCTTTACCAATTGACAATGTGGTCAATCAGCATTTAATAAGAAATTTATTACATATTTTATATGAAATTACTAGGAACCAAAAATACAGAAAAAACAAAATAAACATTTAAATCAAGAAAAAGAGCAGTAAGGGAAGAGATAGTTATGACAAGAAATCAGCAAAACAGGAAGTAAGTCTGTTGATAACAAAACCAGAGGGAGATGAGGGAGAAGAGAGAAGAGAAAATAAATACAGAGCGAAGAGGAATTCATTTTGGACACAACAGGCTTTTTCCAGTAATGAAAGAGCATAATAAATAACTTTTTGCTAATAAATTAGAAAGCCAAAAAGATATGAATACATTTCTGGGAAAAAGACAACATGAAAAAAATTGGCACAAAAATAAATAGAAAACTTGAATAAGCCAATGATTGTTAAATAAATTGAAATCTAATAGTTCCTCTCTCAATGAGACCCCTGCCCAGATCATTTCATGAGAGATTTCTACCCAACTTTCAACGGGTGGTTAATTCCTATTATATCCAAGTTGTCTCAGAACAGCAGAAACACATAAAAACTGCTTGGCTCATTTTGCAAGGTGCTGTGGTTTGAATATGGCTTGACTGTTTTCCCGTAGAGCCATGAGCTGGAATGTTGGTCCTCACTACGGTAATGTTTCGGGGTGGAAACTTTAAGAGGTGGGCCTGGAGGAAGGTCATGAGGTCACAGGGGTCCTGCCTTTGGAAGGGATTCATGCAGTTCAAGGGACCAAAATGACTTCCCTTGAGATGAGCTGTTATAAAAAGAGCAGCACAGGCCTGAATCCTTCTGGCTTCCTGTCTGTCCATGTGACCTCTTGCCTTTTGCTGGCCCTCCTGCCACAGTGCCATGTGCCACCTTCTAACACAGTTGGGGCAGAGGGCGGTAGAGTGCCAGGATGCTGACACCATGTTCTTGAACCTCCAGAACTGTGAGCTAAATAATCCTTATTTCTTCATAAAGTACCTAGGCTGGGGTATCTTGTTACAACCTCAGAACATGGAGTAATAGGAGGCTGCTGCAATATAAATTACTAGACTGGACTTGAAGAGAAAGGCCAAGAAAACAATAAAGGAGCTCATAGTACTTATAAATGTAAATGCAAAAGCCTAAATAAAATATTAGCAAGTGGAATATAAGTGTGTTGAAATGTATACACTTTAATAAGGGAGGGTTTATCCCAGAAGCACAAAGATGGTTCAGCATTAGAAAGCCTATCAATGTCACTTGTGCTATGTTAGAGAAAATGCTTATGATTACCTCAGTAGTTGCAGAGAAGTCACTGATAACACTGAATGCCTATTTACTTGATAACAACAATTACAATGACAGTAACACTGACAACAGGACTTTTTTCCTTTTGCCGTGTTAGAGATCAGACACAGAGCTTTGCTCAAGCAACGCAAGCCTTCCACATTGAGTGCTATCCCCAGCCCCACGGCTCTTTGACAAACTAAGCATAGAAGGGAACTTCCTTCTCCTCATAAAGGTTATACTATACACCAAAACAGCGTCCTTAAAGTAGCTTCAGACATATTAAGAACGGAGAGCACGCAGGAGTGCGGGCAGTCACTGCAGAGTTTACTGCAGCACTGGAGGGCTGGTGGAAACTACAAGGAAATGAGCAGACATGAGAGGTATCAGGGTTAAAAGAGAAGAGATAAAACTGTTATTGTGCCTATAAATAGATAAACGTGCATTACTTTATTTTCATATTCATTTTATTATATAGCATTTATATACATACGTGACTTCTTATACATATGTCATAGATTAAAAAAATCAAAATACAAGCTTTTAAGTCTAATAGAAATTCAGCAAGGCTGATGGATACAAAACTCCATAGCATTGCTCTATACCAGTTGGAAAATACACTAAACAAAATAGATGAGGTACCATTCGTGTCAGCAACAAAACGGACAGTGTCTAGGAATTGCCTCACCAAAGGGTACATGAAAGTCTAGGGGGAAGCTTTTAAGTGATATTTTTAAGCCCTGAAAAACTGTCATTTAGTGTTCTTACATGGGGTGCTTTATTACTACAAAGATGTCAACTGTCTCTAAATTAATCTACAAATAAAACAGCATCCTCCCTTTGTAGATGGTGGTGGTGGTGGGTATCCAGTTTTGTTTCCCTCCATAGCTGCTATGTACAAAGTTGCCTCCAGAAGAATTAAAAACCTTAAAGTGGAAAATAAACCCATAACTGAACATATAACCAACTGCAATGGGTTCACTCCTTGTGAGCAAAGCTGATAACCACAGCCAGGAGAGGAAAGAAGAGAGATTCAATATGTTTAGATGTAAGGGGCATACTGGGGATAATTCCCAAAGCGTCTCCCTGAACAAAGAAAGTAAGGGGTTCTGCTGGGGAAAGGAGTAGTCTCCCAAGAGATGGGCACATTCCTGAACATGCTCAGTTCAAGCATTCACTTCCTGCATCACTTGTTCCAAAATGGCAGACAGAAATGCCTCCTGGGAGAAGAATTTAGGACTATAACATGCGAAGTTTACTCTGGGTCACCTGAAAGAGAGCAAGAGTGAATGGGCAGTTGTGTCTGGCTCCCTGTGGCTTTCTCTGGAGGGCCTTAGCTGAAGCAAAAGACAGCTTCAAAGAAGCATTAACAGTCACTTAACAGAGGAGCAGCTCCAGGCATAAGAATTTCCCCTAAAAGCACCTTTCTTGGACAATTAACACATGAAAGATGATTTGGGGATTGTGGCATCCACTGGGAGAGAACTTCTTAAACTCACTCCAAAGTAAAAATCGTCAGACATGGGTAAATTCATTTGGATCAAAATCAAGAATTCCAACTCCATGAAAGATGCCTGAGACCAAAGTAACAGGCAGGTAGCAGATTCAAACAAGATATTTCCAATATCTGGAAGTGGAAAAGGGATATGTAGCATCAAACACCAGATGTAGATATTATCAACTATAAATCCACTAGAAAAGAGACTATAACTCTTAGTTACTTTCCTTGTTACTGAGACAAAATACCCAAACCCAAAGTTAAAGGAGGAAAAGTTTATTTCAGCTCACAGCTTACAGAAGTTTCAGTTCACAGCTGGCTTCAAGGTAGGGTGGCAGGGCAGAGGGGCATCGCAGAGGAGAAACAGTCAGTGGTGGGCAGAAGACAGGAAGGCAGCAAAGCAGCAAAGTACCAGGCAGCAATCAACAACAGCAGCCCTCCTCCTGCCCCTTATATTCTATCCAGGGTGCAGGCTTTGGGCCCACAGCACTCGTGCCCAGGTGGGCCTTCCCATTACTTATACCCAGTACTACACCAAACCAATGAGTGGACTAATTTAGTAATTATACACCCTTGATCCCAGCATCTCACACCTTTAATCCCAGCATCACACACTCTAGATACAGCCACCTCTGGAAAGCCCCACCTATGACCACATGAGGCTTTGGGGGGACATCTAGAGACAAGCCATAACAAACTCCATTAGAAAAGGATGAAAGGGGGCTGGGAATATAGTTCAATGGAATACGTGCCTTCCTGGCAAGCACAAGGTCCTGAGTTTGATCCCCAGTACTGCAAAAAAAAAGAAAAGGTGGAGAAAGGATTGAAGTTAACAAAAATTTTTTAAAAAGACCAAAGGCTAACAAACATATGAAGAGAGAACATGATTTATTGGGAAAAATGCAAGTTAAGGAAAATATAGATCACTTTAGTCCAGAAATCAAAGGTTAGGCCAGCCCAGCAGTGGCAGGAGAGGAAGAGGATGGGAAGGTGCAGCCATTGGGCCAGCAGGGGCCTCTGCACATTAAGAGCTCACGTACCTGATGGCAGGTGGTCCTGGACAGGTTCTCGCAGGGCCAGTTGGGTCACCACACATGGAGATGCTGCTCACAGCAGGGAGAGGCTGGCAGTAGTCATCAGGGCCACCTCAGAACACCTGGATCAGAAAACTGGTGACTGCACACCAGGAAGTAGACTATTTTTCAGGCAGAAGCCCCTGCAAGGTGGCAGGATCCTAAAGACAGAATGATGTGAAAAGGGGGAGTGTTGGGATGAGTTGTGGAGCTTTTGACTGCCAAGTCAGAAGCCGAGAACACCCCAGTGAGCTGGGGCTGGGAGGACCCACAGGGAACTCACCCTGAGCTACAGCCTCTGTCCATCAAGCCTAAAACGGGCAGGCAAGTGCTCTGCTGTGCTGTAACCGGCCAACCATGCAGAATACACTGGAGTACACTGCACGCTGCATCCTCAGGGCTTGCTGGGTGCTTTCAAAGACAGCCTTCCTTGCCAAGACTTCTGAGTCTGCCTTCCCTGGGTTTACAGGGCCCCAATGCTGAGATAACAAACACTGCAGTCCCCAATCCCTGGATGTAGGTTTGTCAGTGGGAGGTGGGCACAGGGAGCAGGTGGAAAGGGTTGGATCATTCTTTGTCACCGACCTTCTCATGATTTCATGAGGGCAGTGGATGCCGTCCTGGTAATTCCATGAGCGATTTTCTGTCTGGGTCTCAGGTGCAGACTGGAGCTCCTCGCAGGAGTTGCAGGGACACCATCCGCAGGAGCCTCTGACTTTAATTGCTCCCTGCCCCTCCCACCTCCCCCAAGGGCAATCATTCTACGAAGCATGCAAAATATCCTTTGTGCAAATCTCAGTGCTCTGCGGGCATGTGTTTTTAGTTCACATAAATTTTAAAACCATTTTGCTCAGACTCAAAAGCAAACAAAATTGGGTTTCTAAGTAGAGCTATATTAAATGATGCATTAATTTGGGGAGGATTAATTTATATCGAGGCTTCCCAGCCTGTGTCCTGGTGTCACCATAGTGTGTCTCTAAGCAGAGGAATTCTCACCCTAGATCTCATGAATGCATCCCTGACCTCACACCATTTCACAGCGGTCATGTGACCACACCGCACTGTCAAAGCAGCTCAGTCCCATCCATAGGTCCAGAGTGCAGCTCTCCTCTTTCCACCCACCTGCCCCTCGTGGTGCTCCGTCCCCCTCCCTGCAGGTCCAGACCAGTGCCAGTTCAGGTTAGAGGGTAAATTCTCTTTAATCTGGCCTGTGGACAGTACTCTTACTTCTATCCTAGCCCTCTCTCATCAGCCCATGATTTAGAAATGCAAAATTGGTCGTCCCGTGACCTTAGTGCCTTCCAAAACCCTCGTATGTAGGGCTCCATTCTGAGCCCTCCCTCCAGCCTGCTGCCTCTGCCACCCTTGTCGCTTTGCACCCTTGCTGATTCCACCAGCCCAGCCACAGGGTCAAAGTCTCAGCTTCTGTGCTCCCCAGGCCTCCACACAGGCTGATCCCAGCCCACTCTGGTGAGACACACATTAATCCCTTCCAAGGGGATCGCCTCCCAATCTCGCTTTTCACCACCTCTGAAAAGTCCACACTGGGGACCTGGTTTCCTGCACATGAACCTCTGGGGGAAACACAGCTGAATCACAACAAACACGTTATTGTAGTCAGTAGTCTGCAAGACAATAGATCTAAGAGAAGACACATAATTTATGGGATTATTTTATCATATTCATCCAAAAAGTCAAATGCAGAAGAGTGCAAGAGATCTGTCCATGCACTAGAGATCCAAGGAATCCAGCCAAGGACCTGAGTTCCATGGCGATGTCTCATGCTGATCCATATCAAGGATCTGTACAGGACAGGCCCAAAGGCCAGGGGTGCAAGCTAGAAAGTCTGTGCTGGCACGGTGAAGGATCTGTGGCAGCAGGCTGAGGGATCTGCCCTGGAACCCGGAGATGACACTCGTGAAGACCACAGCTCCTTGGAAAAGAACAGCAGGCTGCTCCAGTGACACTGAGGACCTGAGTGCCTCTGATGTTGAGAATAGCTGAGTCCCTATCAGGAAAACCAGCCACAAGAAACCTTCTTCAGGAGACTCAGCAGCATGCACTCTCCCCCTTTTCTGCTGCTTTTATGACATTCCAGCAACAATCCTCAGGTGGGTCTTGCATGCCCACAACCGTGCTGACTCAGTTCACCTGGGTGGTCTCGCTCAAGTTGGCCATTAATTATCGCACCACACACACTTCTCAAGCTTGGGCCTGGGCTTTCTGGTTTTGTCTTTTTAAAAAAATAATTATTCAAAGTTTTAATTACAAAGTAGTACATACAAAGTGAGATGGAAAAATGTTCCCTTCTTCGTCTTCTTTCTCTCAGCGCTTGGGGAAATGTCCCACAGTGTCAGACTGCCACGGCCCCCAGGCAGAGAGGCCCCTTCTGTTGTGTCTGCTGTCTTCATGTGTTGTGCCAGTACCATAGATAGCCCTTAGCCAAGGTCTAGAAGGGCAGCATCCCTGTTTCCTGGGCAGGCCCAAGCACTGAGGCCAGGGTCCGTACCAGGGGCACCTCCACCTGGACACAGAACTTGGAGATTAGCCGTGAACAAGGAGGCACAACCGCAAGCTCACTGACTCACAGCCAGGGTCATCTTCATGAACAAAACAGACACTCAAAGGCTTTCAGCGGGAAGCAACCCTGTCCCTGCTCCTGTAACAGAGTCCTCCTGGGAGGACCTCCAAGTCCTTGGGGCCTGATGGCCACTTTGAAAGGTACTGGGGCTCTGGCCCGCTGAGGGGTGTTCTGCACCTGTCACTGAAGTGGGCTGGTCTCTGAGAGCTCCCAAGACTGGGGAACAGGGTTGGTGACTGGAATGTCCCTTCTGCCCGGGAAAGGCCAACCCCTCAGGGCCCTTCCATCCCCTCCCAGCTTCCTTCAGCCCTTCCCATCCTCCCTGGGTTCCTGGGACCAGCGCCACACTACCTGCCTTGTGCCCATGATTTGCCCGGGGCTCCCCTCTTCACAGCCCCATCCTGACAAGGGCCTCAGAGCAAGCTTGGGGCTTTGTGTTCTCAACCAGGCATGGAAACTGGGGAGCAAGGGAAAGTGGGCTCCCTGGACCACCATCTCTTTTCCCCCAGCAATGCACTGCAGACCAACTTCCACCACAAAACACCACCCACTGGGGTCAATTCCAAGCCTCCCCACCCTGCAAATCGCTTTGTCAGTTAACAATTTGTCTGGGACATGGAAGCAGAATGGCAGGGCCAGTGGGAATAGACATCTTACACTCCAGAGCAATTTAGAAGTTGCTCTCTCAAAGGTTACGACAATCTAGTGCCCCCCAACCACGCATGTGAATGCAGTTTTCTCCATGGCGTCAGAACCCCCTGCCAAACTCTTTACTCCACCACTCGGACACATGAAAAAGAATATCACATTTTTTCTTTGTTTGTTAAAATTTCTCTAATTATTCTTGAAGTTAATAGTATTTTCATGTATGCATTGGTCTCTCCAAATCTTCCTCCATGGACTTTGTTTCTCTTTTGCTTTGGGGCCTATCTTCCTTCCTTCCCTCCTTCTTTTCCTCCCTTCCTTCGCCTTTGCTTTCCCTCCCTCCTTCTCTGTCCTTCCTTCTTCCCTCCACGCCCCCTCTGTCCTCCACCTTCCGTCCCTCCTTTCCTTCCTTCCCACAGCATGTTTTGTTTTGTCCTGACATCAATTTACCTCTAGTGGTTTTTTCCTCCAGTAACATTGCTGGAGAGCCCTGCCCATTGCGTGCACGCGCGCGCGCGCGCACGCACACACACACACGCACGCACGCACGCACGCACGCACATACACACACACACACACACACATACACACACACACACACACACACACACACACACACACCAGCATTCCCCCTGCCTGACAGCCTCCAAGAACTTCCCTGAAAGGCGTGCCTATTCTTATTTCTCTTCCTGTTCAGTCTGGCAGCCTAGAGCAGGATGGTCTGCTGGAACTGCCCACCTCGGAGGGAGAGTGAGGCTCCACCCTGGAGGGATGGATGGTGACATCATAAAGAACAGACCATGCTGGCCTCAGGCTGCTCCTCCATGCTCCTATGTAAGAAACTCTCCTTTTGGGTCTGTCTAGTTGCTGCTTGATCTAATCCTTATACAGAGAATTAATTGAAAGGCTTTCAGTAATTAATTGAGTGTCTTCAGTTAAGTGTCTGAACACAACAGAAATATAATGAAATCAGTGGTTTTCCCATAGAACACGGATCACCAGCAAGATCAAACCTTTGAGGAAGTCCACATTTACATTTCCTGTGGAAACAATCATTCCTTGGTGTCTGCAGGGGGACTAGTTCCAGGACTCCTGCAGATTCCAATATCCGCAGATGCTTAAGCCCCTTGTGTAACATATATTCAAATATAAATATTTGCATAGAGCCACATGCATCCCTTTGAAGACTTTAAATCACGTCTAGATTATTCATAATACCTACTGCACTGTAAATGCCATGTAAACAGTTCTGCTTCACTCAGGCAGTAATGGTGAGAAGGAAGTCTGAGGGGGTCTGGACAGATGAAATTTTGTCCCAAATATTTTTGATCTGTAGTTGGTGGGATCCCCAATATGTAGCCTCTGGGTGCAAAGGGCCAGCACTGTGATGTGAGATTGAGAAAGATCATTATGGATGGCACTAGGGGCCACAAAGCCGAAACTGGTAAGGCCTGGGGTCCATCCTCAGTACCACAAAAAAAATTTTTTTTAAATGTGAAAACAATCTGAGAAATCCATGCTCCAAAAGCAAAACAACATTCAGTGAGCCAGGAAATGTGTTGATTCCCTGATGATAAGAGAGTAATTGGACCAGGCTGGAAGGGAACCACTGCCTGCCTAGGGGTAGGTGCAGGTCCAGGTCCAGGTGTATGTACAGGGTGTAGGTACAGGTTCTAGGTGCAGGTACAGGTCCAGGTGCCGGTGTAGGTACAGGGTGTACATACAGGCATAAGTGTAGGTGCAGGTATAGGTATAGGTTCGGGTATAGGTACAGGGCATAGGTGCAGTTGAGGGTGTGGGTACAAATGCAGGTGCAAGTGTGTGCACAGGTGCAAGTGTAGGTGCAGCTGAAGGTGTAGGTCTGGCCTAGATCATGCTACTGTGGGGTTTTACCCACTGGGAAGAGAGCCATGGCCACGGAAGAAAACCATGGATTCAACACAAGAACTTCACTTGAAGAGTTGGATTTAATAGCACAATCAGAACAGGAATTATTTTATGATATTGGAAAATTAGTCTCCTGAGATGTAACCAAGGATATCACTGTAAAAATAAGAATTATCAGTTATGAGAAAGAACTAATTACATATTTTGGAAATAAAAAGATGTATTTCTGAAATCCAGGGGGAGGCTGGCCCAGTATCTGCTCAGCACTGGAGAATGGGGTCCCAGAAAAGGCTGGCACAGGGCCCTCACCATCATCCCAGCCCTCCAAGTTTGTCCACATCTAGGGACAGAAGCCAGCTGTGACAGACTGAAGCAGAAAAGGGAACTGGTGATATTTCTGGGGTAGGTACCAGGCTCAGGTAGCTAGAGGCCTGGAAGCCTCAGATGAGGAGGACCACTCCTGTCTCTCAGGAAGCATGTGTCCTCCCAGACAAAGCTAACCCACTGTCCCCTGGTTCCCTGCTTGGCAAGTGGGATGAGTGAGCCATTTCCTCTGGCTTCTTCTCAGCAGTACAAACACGCTGGAGTTCCCTTCCTGCCACCCTGTCCCTTCCCCTTAGCTCCAGGCTCCCTCTCCTCCTGAGCCCTCAGCTGGAAGCACCAACCAGTGCCTACCTCAGACACAACCACCCTCCCCATCTGTCCCACTTCTCTGCACGAGGTGGCTTCACCAGTGAGACTGAAGCTCATCTCAGGATGTGCTGGGGTGCAGGCACACCTGCTTTGATCACTGCTGGAGACTAGCGAGGAAAGTCACCCTCCACCAGTGCCCCTGCACCCCTCGCACACACACTCCATGCATCTCCTCGCTTTGGTCAATAGAACATCCTGTGTGTACAAGAGGAGTTCCTAGGGCAAAGGGTATGCAGATTCTCATGTGATAGGTTTGGCTTCCCCAAGGGTCATAACAACTGATGTGCATCCCGTCAACAAATACACATGCGTGCACACTCGACCCTGCATGCCCTTGTGTACCTGTGACTCAATACCTGTCTATTTTTCCAGTCTTAGCATACCAAATTGGTGAGAGTCTGAGGCCAACTCTCTTTCCACTTGACTTTTACTAAACTCACCAGTGAAGTGGAACATATCCTTTTCTGCTTACTGGTTATGTTCTTCTGGGTTATTCTGTGCATACAGGTGAGTATTTTAATCTTTCCAGTGAATTTTCTTAACAGCTACTGAGCTCATTAACCCTAATAATGTAGGTTGGTTTGAAGTCTGTTCTGATTGGCACATGCTTAGCTGCGGGCAGTACCTGTCCTCTGGGGTGGAGCCCAGGCCTCCAGCCATGACTCTCACGTGCATCTAAAGAGATTGGTGTCCCCACTGCCCAGATCTCTGCTCTGTGGCGATGAGCACCACCCAGAGCCTGTGTCAGCAGCAGGATCTGAGGTGCAAGGTCCAGAGAAGCTGCAGAGACCCAAGCTCAAGGGTGCCCCTCACACCCCACAGTGGGAGACTGGGGCCTGCCCTTGACACTGAGCTGCTGCCCCCCCCAAGGCCCCTGCCAGGCACATCTCACCAAGCCTGGCATTGTGTGGGAACCGCTGTGTGCCAAGCACCATAACATCTCTTCCCTGCCCCTGCCCAGGCCCTCCTCCCGAGCACCACCCCAGGCACCGAGGCTCTGCCCTCCTCATGGCAAGGCCTGATTGCAGGCGGAGACCAGCCATCTTCTACAGCCAGCACATGCCCATCTGCCCGGGGCTTCCTGACTTTGCCTCATCCACCCTCAGTCTCAGGGAGGATGCGTACATGATGGATGAGTTTCGGGGAACATCTACCACATGCTCTGCCCAGGCTGGGTATTCTGAGAGCGCCACTGATGCAAGATTTTCCTTTTGAGGTAAGCATAGTGTTCTAGGACAGAAGGGATCACCAGATGTGGTAGTACAGGCCTGTCCTCCTGGCACTGGGGAGGCTGAGGCAGGAGGATCAGTTGGAGGCCAGCCTGGGCTACATAGGCCAGTCTGAACTACATAGAGAAGCCCTGTCTCAGAAATAAATAAATAAAAAGAAAATGAAATAGGAAAGGGAAACAAGGCTCCACACAGCAAATTGCTAAAGGCCCCACCTCCAGCTGACAAAGAAGGGAACACTCCTCTGGGATTCAGGCTCTGGCCCTGAGATGTGCTAGGCCCTCCCCATTCCTACAGGCATCTCTGAAGAGAGGACCTCAGTGGCGGTGGGAGACAGAGGGCAGGGCTCCAGGCATATTTGCACACATGTATGTCAGCCCACTCCAGCTGCCATAACAAAGGACCCCAGACAGAGGGGCTTCGACCACAGTGGTGCGTCCCCACTGTCCTGGGGGATGGGCACCCAACATCGGGTGCTGGTGGAGAGGGTGCCCAATGGGTCTGCTGCTTCTTGCTCAGTGGTCGCAGGACCTCTGCTGTGCACAAGTTCAGGGAAGGGGGCTCCTTGAGGTCTCTCCTGATGAAGACAGGAGTCTTGTGCGACTGGGGCTCCACCCTCCCAACCTCATCCGCCTTCATTGCTTCCTCAGAGGCCCCATCCCCAAGTGAAACCACGCCATGGGTTTGGACCTTGATCTACAAATTTAGGGGTGCGCCATTCTGTCTGTGAAGCACACCTGCGGGTTTCGTGCCTGGAGAACCGTTGGCATTCGGGAAGTCACACTTGGCAGTGGCCCGCTTGCGCAGACGCTGCGGGAGATCTGGCACCTTGTGAGAGGTGGCAAGTTGCAGGCCTGAGCACTGTGCAGCTTTCAAGCTTACACTCTGCTCCTCCTCAGCTGAGCAGGCAGAGCCTCGGTCACCTGGTGCTGTGGCCTTTGGAGCCCTGGGAGCACTGGCTTCCCAGCTAAGTAAGCTTTTGCCTGGTGTCCCTGTGCTGCTCTCAACAATGGCCTGCGCGTGGCTCTAGCCCTGCCCCCTACCTGGCCAGCCTCACCGACCAGCAGCCCTGGTCAGGTCACATTGTAGGCACCTCCTGCACCCAGCCCTCCCTGCTCAGAGCCACATGGTGACCACACCCCCAGAACAGCTGTGTGCCCCCCTCCATGCACATCCCGCAAAGGCTGCTCCTTTTGGCCTCCTTCTCCCACCTGGAGAGTGAGCGGTGGCTGCTTCAGCCCAAGCACCTTGCCTGCAGGCTTTGCAGTCTGTGTTACACAGTGCTCTGGGCAGCACATGCGGCTCCCTCATTACCCAGCAAACTCTGATCTCCTGCCTCCCTGCGCCTCACAGTGCAGGGTCCCCAGAGACCCCGTGTTTCTGATTCACAGGAGCCCCGAAGCAACGCAGGAGCCAGTGGGGCCCGAGAAGCAGAGCTCTGTCAAAGGGGGCGCTAAGGACTCCAGCCAGGCAATTATTTTTAATGAGTCCAAGTCTCCCACAGGCAACAAGGCCCAGGGCACGCACTGCAGCCACCACCCACAAGGAGGACGGTCAGAGATTTCCAGCGCAGGGTCAGCACCCACTCCAGCTTCTTCCTGCATTTGAAAGGAAAATTTAGATGAGTGTTGCTCCTGGAGGTGCAGCACCAACTGCCTCAGGGAACAGGGAGCCCTAGGAACAACCCCAGTGCTGCAGTAACAAAGCCCTGCTCCAGGCTGAGCCCAGCCTGGGCTTCGGCCAAGACCAGGGACCCAGGAGCCAACGCCTTTCTCCACTGTGCTCAGACTTCCCCTCTCTGCCTTTTATTTGTCAGTCTGTGTTTGCAGTGCATGATGATTACATTCCCCGTGGGGAGCTCATGCGTGGACAGAACACATCTTAAGCCTTCTCCACCCTTTTCCCTGCCTCTCCCTCCATCTCTTGCTCCATCTTCCCTTTTGCAAAACTTCGATCTCCCTGTTTCCCATTATGTATGTTCTGTTTTGCTCTTTATTTATATTTGCATTTCTCATATAAGAGAAACCACATGATATTTACATTCACGTGTCTGATTTATTTCACTTAATGTTATGGTCTCTATTTTCCTACAAATGACTCAAGTTCATCCTTCTTTATAGCAGAATGGTAGAGTAGTAGTACTGTGTAAACACCACATTTTCTTTGCTCATTGTGGTGGATTAGTGGTCAGCTTGTGACACCCAGATGAACTGAATCAATGTAGTGCTGGGTGTAGAGGGCCCACCTGAGGACTGTTGCCAACAGCATAAAAGGAGAACCAGAGGGTGTCATGGTTGATACATTGTGTCAACTTGGGGAGCATTTGGAAATGGCTTGTGGGAAGAGTTTGGAAAGGTTCGGAGATGTTGCCCGAAAGAGATGCGCTAGAACGCCTCCGGCTCTTCTGTCTGGGAGATTCTGGTCAGAGCTCAGACCAGAAGGCTGACAGAAATCCTGCTGGTAAAGACCAGGTTCAGGAGATTTCTGTCGGATAGAAGGACTGCATTGGTTGTTGGACTCCAGAGGACGTATATTATGGCTTGTCAGAAAGTTTGTCTGCATTTTGCTTGTGTCCAGAGACTTTGCCTAAGGCTGAGATTAAGGGCGGCAGTGAACTGATTAATCTGGCAAGAGAAATTTCAAGGCAGTCAAATGTTGGGGAAGTGGCATGGCTAATGTTGGGGGCTTTTAGCCAGATTTATATTGAAAGTCAAGAGCAAACAGCCCAGCAGGATGATTTAAAATGTCGTGAGTTTGGCCAGAAAGGAAGCTCCAGTAAAGCTTTGGACTGCAAAGATAAGGCTGAGGAGATCTCTATTGCTGAGAAGGAACAAGAGAATGGAAAGGATGGTGCGAGGGTATCACAAGAAGCAACAAATCTCCACCCTTTGCAGCCTCAAAACTGTAAAGGTGAGAGACCTTGCCTTGAGAAGGAAGCCACAGAGCGCCATGTTCCAGAATGGCAGCAGCAACTGCACCAGGTTCCAGAATGGAGGCAGCATAGAGAATTTCTTCATCAAAATTGGATTCAGATTGCCCAGCAATCCAGGCACTCGGCCTCTATGGCCAAGAGAGAAGAAAGTTTGGCTACTGCTCCAGGTGGCAGCAGACCTTGGTATCATCCACGTGGCCTTGGCTTTAGATGCATGGAGAATGCAAGAGTTCTGAGGTTAAAGAGGCTTCCACCCAGATTTCAGAAGGCCTGGGAGGCCAGGCAGAGTGCCCCTGAGAAGGCAGTGTGTGAAGCTGTGAGTGTGAAGCAAAAGGTGTACTGGAGACCTCAGAAGTTTAGAAAAGACAGGACTGTGGATCATTTGAGGAAAGTTGCAAGGAGGGAGCAAAGCGAGGCTAAGAGAGAAGCCATGGAGGCTGTAACCACCAGAAGTGCCATAGGCTGCTCTGCTATGGGCCCCGCAGATGATCCGCAGTGGGCCCCGCGGCTGCTCCGCTGTGGGCCCCACGGCTACTCCGCAGTGGGCCCCGCAGATGCACCACTGTGGGTCCCGCGGCTGCGCCGCTGTGGGCCCCACAGCTGCCCCACAGTGGGCCCCGTAGCTGCCCTTCTGTGGGCCCTGCGGCTGCTCCACTGTGGGCCCCGCGGCTGCTCCTCTGCTGCTCCGCAGTGGGCCCGGTGGCTGCTCCGCTGAGGGCTCTGCTCAGGGCACCTCATGGACTGGACCTGCCCCCACCCATAGCACGACAGGGTGGAGCCAGGCGGTCCACTGTGAGCATATGTGCTTTCCCACCTCCAACCATGGCAGTTTGTATACACCCATGTATGTTATAGTATAGTCTGAGGCAGTTATATCTCTTCCCAAGGCAAGAGTCCAAGGATATAGATAAACCCAGGAGTACAGTTATTATCACAGGGAAGATGACTGATTGAGTGGTAGGGCAACGGAGATGAGGGAGGAGAAAAATTGAATGATCAAATGGGCCATCATCTGTGTAACTGAGTAACAAAGGTGAAGGTAACATTATGTAGGACAGCATCCAGAGCTA
>PVLD010015660.1:0-47792 GCA_004027595.1 Dinomys branickii | reverse complement strand
TTGCGAATATTGAACCATCCCTGCATTCCTGGGATGAATCCTACCTGGTCGTGGTGTATAATTTTCCTTATGATTCGCTGTAATCTATTTGCCAGTATTTTGTTGAGTATCTTTGCATCTATGTTCATTAGAGAGATTGGCCTGTAGCTCTCTTTCTTGGTTGGGTCTCTCTCTGGTTTTGGTATCAGTATAATACTTGTCTCCAGAAATGTGTTGGGGAGAGTTGCTTCCTTTTCGATTTCATTGAAGAGTTTGAGGAGTGTTGGCATTAGATCTTCTCTAAATGTTTTATAGAATTCTGCTGTGAATCCATCAGGGCCTGGGCTTTTCTTTGCTCGTAAGTTTTTAATAACGTTTTCAATCTCATTAATTGATACTGGCTTGTTCAAGATTTTTACGTCTTCCTGATTCAATTTTGGCAATTTGTACCTTTCTAGGAATCTGTCCATTTCTTCTGTATTTTCTATCTTATGGGAATACAGATTTTCAAAGTAGGTATTAATGATCTTTTGTATTTCTTTTGGATCTGTACTGACTTCATCCTTTTCATTCCTTATTGCGTGAATTTTAGATCTTTCCCTTCTTTTTTTGATAAGGTTGGCTAGGGGTTTATCAATTTTATTTATTCTTTCAAAGAACCAACTCTTTGATTCACTAATTTTTTGTAGAGTTTTTTTCATCTCAATTGCATTAATTTCTGCCCTGAGTTTTATAATCTCCTCCCTTCCTTGGGCTCTTGGTTTGACTTTTTACTCTTTTTCTCAGAGTTTGAGGTATATCATTAGGTTATTTATTTGGTCTCTTTCTATTTTCTTTGTATATGATTTCATTGCTATAAATTTCCCTCTGAGGACTGCTTTCATTGCATCCCGCACATTCCGGTTGGTTGCACTTGTGTTTTCATTTATTTGTAGGTAATTTTTAATTTCTTCTTTACATTCTTGTGTGACCCATTGGTTATTCAGGAGGTTGTTGTCTAATTTCCACGTGTTTATGTGGTTTTTTGAAGTTCTCTTTGTCATTAATTTCCAATTTTATTGCACTGTGGTCAGATAATATGCATGGGACAACTTCAATTCTTTTGTATTTAGGTAGATATGCTCTATGGGCTAGAATGTGGTCAATTTTGGAGAAAGACCCATGTGCAGCTGAGAAAAATGTGTATTCTGATGTTGTGGGCTGGAACACTCTGTATACATCTACTAAGTCCATTTGTTCACACTTTTGGTTCAGGTCTGTTATTTCTTTGCTGAGTTTCTGTCCAGTTGACCTGTCTTTTTGTGTCAGAGGGGTGTTTAGGTCCCCTATCACAATAGTGTTATTAGTTATTTGATTTTTTACGTCTGTTAAGATTTCGCTTGTAAAGTTAGGTGCTCCATTGTTTGGTGCATAAATGTTTAGGATTGTTACCTCTTCCTCTTGCAGCTTTCCCCTAACTAGTATGTAGTGGCCTTCTTTATCTCTTTTGATTGTTTTTGGCTTGAAGTTTACATTGTTTGCAAACATAATATTTACCCCTGCTTTTTTCTGGGGACCTGTTGCATGGAGAATTGTTTTCCAACCTTTAACTTTCAACCTGTGGATTTCCTTTGGAGTAAAATATGTTTCCTGTATACAGCATATCGTTGGATTGTGTTCCTTAATCCACTCTTCCAATCTTTTCCTTTTGACTTGTGAATTGATGCCATTTACATTAATGGTTATAATGATTATATGTTGGCTTATTCTAGTCATGTTATTTACTTGTTGTTGTTTTCCTTCTTTTTCTGACTGTTGTTGTTTTCCTTCTTTTGCTGACTGTTTAATTACTTGTTCTGTTTAGGGAGTTATTTCTATTGTTGTTCTTTGGATTGTGGTCTCTTTTTTCTCTGTCTAGAATATCTTTTAGTGCTTTTTGCAATGCTGGTTTGGCACTCATGAAATTCTTCATTTGTTCTTTGTCGTGGAAATATTTTATTTCTCCATCGAATTTGAGGGGTAGTTTTGCAGGATACATCAGTCTGGGTTGGAAGTTGTTTTGTCTCAGAATCTGTAATATCTCGCTCCAAGCTCTTCTTGATTTCATGGTTTCCGTTGAGAAGTCTGCTGTGATTCTGATGGGCTTTCCTTTATAGGTGATCTGTTTCATTTCTCTAGTAGCTTTTAATATTGTGCTGTTTTGCTGGATATCTGGGATCTTGACTATTTTATGTCTATGTGTGTTTTTCTTTGGGTTATGGATCATTGGGGTTCTATATGAGTCGATTAACTGAACTTCAGTATCTTTTACCTTGTTTGGGAAATTTTCTGCTATTATTTCAGCAAATATTCTTTTTATATCGTTTGTGTGGTCTCCTGCTGTTTCACTCACTCCTATACTCGAATATTGTTACATTTTGCCTCATCTTGGAGCTGTTGGATTGACTTTTCTTGTGTCTTTGTTGATATTATGAGATTCTTCCTTTCATGCTCATAAGCTGCCATGCTGTCTTCAAATTCTGAAATTCTATCTTTGGTTTCATTTAAGCGGTTTTGCAAGCTTTCTGTGTAAGTGTTCAAATCCTGGCATTCTCTTTGGACGTGTTTCATTCTTGGTAATTCATTCCTAAATTGCTCTTGTAATGTCTCCATTTGTTTCCTATTTTCTTCTAGTCTTTTATCTATTTCTTCTCTATGTGCACGGAACATTTCTTCCATTATTGTTTTCAGCTCGTTTTTTGTCTGAGAGATCATTGCAGGTATGTGGCTTATTTCTGCTTTAAGCTCTTTTTTGGCCTGTTGGAGTTGTTTCATTTCGGATGCGATCATTTCATAACTTGCAGGTATGTGGCTTCCTGGTTCCCCTGTATCCTCGCATTCAAAACTTGTTCTGGGTGGGGTTGAGTTTTGAGACTGTGTTTTGTTCCTCTGTGTTCCCATTTTTGGGTATCAGATTCAAAATGTGGAGCTATAAATTCCCCAGGCAGTTCAGCAGGCAAAGGTCTGCTGCAGAGTCTGCTCCAATGATTCCTTCTCTTTGGGAGAATGTCCCTTAAGCTGTCTGCTGAGATTTCCGCCTCTACTCCCTACCCCGAGACCTGGCTGGGGCACATAAACAGCTCGCCGCCCCAGGGACCTTGCAGGCAGGGGGCCGCTCAGGTGTTCTTCCCTGGGTGGAGCTCCTCCCCCATTCACAAATCCCGTCGGGGCACCCAGCCAGCTCTTCTGACCCGGGGATCCTGCAGTCAGTAAAACTGCTCGGATGTCTCTCGCTGGGCAGAGCTTCTTTCCGACTCAAAAAAACCAGTCAGGGTGCCCAATCAACTCACCCTGGGATCGTGCAGACAGGAATGCTGCTCAGATGTATCTCCCTGGGTCAAGCTTCTTCCCAACTCAGAAATCCTGCTGTGGTGTTCACTCGGATGATTGGTTTTAAGAGGCACAATAATCTGGTGTGTGGCTGCACAAGGAGCACAGCATGGCTTGCATGGCACTGAATTCTCTGTTGGAAACGTTCTAACAGAATTCATCCAAAGCACCTCGATCCTTCCCTTTGCTGATTCTCTCGCTAGACCTCTTTTCCCCACCAGTTCATCTTCTAAAGGAACTTGAAAACTAACGAACAAGCAGAGAAAAAACAGCAAAACTGCCCTACATTGCAGCGCAATCAGCCATGCTCTCCAGGGAGAAGCTGCCTCACCCAAGACCAGAGTTTCTCAGGCTGGCTGATCCCAGTTTCCAACATTCAGAGCAGTGAACATGCAGTGGGACCAGCCCCAAGGATGTGTTCACATTTTTGTGTCTCAGAACCTTGGGGCTTGTCTTCTAAGTCAGTGCAAAGACACAATTCTGTGAGTTTCCAGGATGGGGCATGAGTCACACTTTGATCACAGAGACTTTTTTTTTCCAGTACTGGTGATCAAACTCAGGACCTTGTACTTGCCAGGCAGGCGCTTATTCCACTGAGCTATATTCCCAGCCCTGATCACAAAGACTTTCAGTCTCTGCTCTATACTCAGGTAGGAAGTATACCTGTTGTGATTAGATAGGCAAAGCACACAAATGTGAGCACAAATGTCACAGGCACACATTCACACACACCAAACCATCCATGTGCTAGACATACCACACACCACAACACATACCATTCTACATACACTCCACATAAAAACATGTGCACATATACACACACATCAAAATTACACATGTGCACACAGCACTAGTCCCCACCACAGAGAAATGCACACACATGCATGCACACGCACATGCACACACATACACACACACCTCTCACATGCAAAGACTTGCAGATACAGATTCTTGGGAAAAGTGCAGTAAGTGAATCAGCCAAGACCAGGTTTTCACCTTAGATCTAAATGTGACGTCAGCTGAACTTCTGAGATGACAATGTGAAATAATCCATAGCAGTATAATAACTTCAGAGCAAGCCTTTCTTACCAAGAATTATCACAAATGACATTGAAACTGTAATTGTGATTTTAAAAGATAGCCCATCTTTTCTGCATAATCCCTGTGTATTGGTACAGAACATAATGGCATTGACTCACTAGCATTCCTTCCGTTGATCTGAAGAGTCAAATGGTTTTTGATGGAATATTTTCCCCCATGAGATTGTAAATGCATTGTGCTGCATATAAATGCTTCTTCTGCTCCCCATAACTGTATAAAACCATCACTGTGAATTCGGGCCTTTTCACAGCAGGCTTTGGAGAAGCAATTACAGAGATACTGTTCTGACATGAATAGGGTGTATGTCCAAAAGTTCAACTTTTTCCCCAAAGTGACAGAAACTCTGCAAACACAGGCCACTCTGCCAAAACATCGCTCTGCCATTATTCAGAAGGTCACATGGGAAAGGGAAGTGGTCTTCCTTTCATGTCATATGATAAAAGCATTTCCTTCAGCCAAATCATGCAGCCAGGTGGGAAACAGTATGGGGGTTCCTGTAAAAATAAAAACTGGGACCACCATGTGACCCAGCAATGCCACTTCTCTGCATACACCCAAAGAGAGGAGATCAGTATCTCAGAGACTTCTAAAGTCGTGTTCACTGCAACACTAATCACCATAGACCCGAACTGGAAAACCAGAAGCAGCCCAAATATGAATTGACGAATGATCAGAAAATGTGGTCTATACATATAATGCAGTTTTATAAAACATAAAATTCTGACAACATGGATGAACTTGGTAAAATCTATGTTAAGGGAAATCAACAATCCAGTCACAGAAGAACATATACCACACAGTTCACTTATAGGAGATATCTATAATCAACTGACTCATAGAAATAGAGAACACGCTGGTAGTTACCAAGTAATTAAAGGGAAGAGAAGCAGAGAATTGTTTTTCACTGGTGTAAAGTTTAAATTTGCAAGATGAAGATGGACAAATTCTAGAGGTCTGTTCCATAGCTTCATGTCTACAGTTCACAATAAAGTAACTGCACTTAACAGTGTACTTAAACTGTAATCATCTCAATAACTTCTTTCCATAAAAAGGAACAGAAGGAAGTTTTGGTGCGTGATCAGGTAAGTCTCTTACTTCAACTCTGATGATAGTTCACAGGTGTATGCATATATCCAAATTCCCCAAACTGTTTGCATTAAATATATGCAGTTTGGGATCTATCTGTTACAGTCTCATAAAGATTTTCAAAACTAAATACTTTTATTTAAAGATCTATGCCATGTTTCTCTTCTTTTGCAGAACTCACAGTTGAATCATGCACGTTTCAAACCCAGCTGCTACATGGATGATGATACAGCCACTGCAAATCAGTTCTGTCTCTCTCAGATCTGAGGAGAAGGGGAATGATCCAATGATTCTTTCCAGGCCAAAGCTCTTTTTCCTCCGGGGACTGTGAGTAGCCATAATATTGAATCATCAGATCAGATGTTATTGCTGAGAGAAAGGTTTGGAGGGGAATTGCGATGTCCCCAGAGCTCTGGGCTGCTGTCAGTGTGGCAATGTGCTGGGGGGCGGGGGGTGCTGCGGCTGTGTGACAACGTTTCTTGCCACTGACATTTGTAAGAATCCTTCCCAATCAATCCATTAGTCCATCAGAAAGAGTCCTGAACTATATTAATGAAACTCTCAAAGTACATAAAAACTCTTCCCTACCCCCTGACAATTCTCACTGCCTTTAAGTTTTTGGTAAGGAAGGAGACCCCACATTTTATCAGAAGACTCTGGCAGGTAAGAATGGGAATCCCAGACCTATATGTGGTTTTGGAGAAGAGGACCCCTGGGGAATTTTCCTCCTTTATTATCTTCTTGCTCTTGGGACAGAAGGCTTGTAGAGGAACTGAATGCTGTGCATGGGAGTTGGTGCCCAGCGGCAGTGGCAATCCCTCTGTGGTGAGGAGGACCACGAGCTTCTCCTCCCCAGTGAAGATGCATCTCAGCATCACCACCTCCAACAGCACCACGACTCCGCCAGCCTTTGCAGGAGCCTGAAATAGTAGATACAGACTCCAAGAACCGTCCTGGTTCTGAAAGTGACTGCATGCAGGGAGCACATGCAGTTTGGGGTCTGGTTTCTTATTTTCTTCCTGAGGGTCTCTCACTTTTCACAGCCTAGAAGCAGGTGGGTACAGTATATTTAACTGAATCCTGTGGATGAAAACTAGTACAGTAACTGTCTTCAGATGCAGTTTGTTCCTCTTTAAACTCTTTTCCTTGAAAGCAATGATGCCTTCATCAGGTAGTCACAAGCATAGTGGAGGCCCTATGGATTGCACGTTGCATGCCAAAACCTGGAGGAGAACATTGCACATCTCAGAGATCTGCCATGTGGCTGTGCTTACAGACTTCAGTTAATTTAAAGTACCAGTCATTGCCACCTGCATCTATTTGAACTCAGAATTATCATTGATCCTTCAGGGACTAAAGGTGGCATATATCACATATTCCTGAAGTCTCTTTTGTAGACATTGTAACCAGTTACAGTTCAAAGGCTTAATGCGGTGGTGAACAGATCTACGTGGTGCAAGCTGTACCAGGCACCCTGGGTACCCAGCATCACTGTTCTGTAGCAACCTTTGATTTCGTGCACAGCCACAGTCAGGCACCTGGATGCCAGCTGAGACTCACCTCAGGTGATGGGCACCCACACTTGTCCGTTTCTGTGCTCATCCGTGAGGACACTGTGTCTGCTCTGCGCACGTGCACATTCTGCTCAGAATCTCAGGAACTGGAGCTCCCTGGGATGAACTCAACCTGTGCACAGCAGAGCCAGAAGAAAATCTCTCACCTGCTGCCTTTGATAAGCAATTACAAGAGGCGTCTCTGCTTCTTGGAAGAGTGGGTGAGCAAATGTTCCAGTCTGAGTAGCTAGGGGAAAGACGGTTTTAAGCATTCTTAGTAAAAGAGGTGTTTATTATTATTAGTAGTAGTAGCAGGAGTATATTTGAAATGCGTTATATAAACACATATGCATACAAGAAAGTGGCTCACTCACGATGGCAGAGGAATGCTGCCTTTCATAATTTTTCACTTCACTTGTCTCTCTGCAGCCCCTACCACACAAAAGGCCATGTCTGGCCAGAGCAGGGACTGCAAACTAAGCATACAGATGCTACCTCCAGCCAGCAAGGTGGCACCGGAAACGTTTCGGACATGGAGCTTTGGGCTCAAGGCTTACCCAGAACAGGTCTCCCCACTGCCATTCCTCAGGAACAGGAGTGGCCTGTTGCGAGAGATTGGCAGCCTCCAAGTTTTGGTACCAAAGAAAAACAGTCAAATCTAAAGAAGTATGTTTTGGTGAAATGTGCAGCACCCAACTTTCAAACATTGTTATAAAAATTCACAACAGTGATCAAGAACAAAAAGCATATATACTCATTGCTACTACTTTGTGATTTACCTAACATTGTGCTTTTAATTTGGATATACAGAAAGAGGGAATTTTTTTCCCTAATGTCATAAAACATCATTTTCATTTTAAAAAGGCAAACACACACTAGTAGAGAGAATGTGTTATTAAACCTCATGTATTTAACAAACTAGCTCAGTAATAATGATT
The DNA here is from genome assembly GCA_004027595.1 of Dinomys branickii. Taxonomy (NCBI): domain Eukaryota; kingdom Metazoa; phylum Chordata; class Mammalia; order Rodentia; family Dinomyidae; genus Dinomys; species Dinomys branickii. The sequence goes on along the minus strand of PVLD010015660.1, from coordinate 39,787 downwards.
TTATTTGCATCTATCTTCTCTCCCAGAATGTATTTATTATACTAGAATTTTTGAATAATACTTGAAGTGTATGACAATGTTTTAGAGATTGACAAATCATTCCAAAATTTGTCTTTACCTCCTGATATTTTTACAAATGACACATGAAACTTCTTTTTCTCTGCACATTTGGTATTGTTTGAATATGGGCTTTCTCACCCAAAACATGCTTTTCATGTCTTTTCAAAGGCTTATATATATTTTAATTACTTAATATGAAATACAATATTAAGGTTTTGTTTAATGTTAAAGCAGTGTAAGATTCTTGGAAAAGCCTAACTTACCTTATTTTACAAATGTTCCTAGATTTAGTTCACAAATATTTTATTAAAAAATTTTAATTCTATGTTTGTTCACGAAAATAGCCTACCGATTTGCTTTTATTTTTGCCAAGATTATAGTTATGTCTCATAAAATAAATGCAGAAACTTGTCCTACTTTTCTGTTTTTGGGGGGAACTGTACATGGCACACAATGTTTCCCTACTTTGCGGGAAGTTAGGGTGTGTACACAGCACATCTCGGCCCCTCATTTTCATCCCGTACCCTTCCCTCCCTCTCCCCTCTCCCCACACCTTGATTCACCTCCCCTCTGAGAAGCATTTGTCTTCCTACTTAGTGTTATCTATCATCTCTCTTTGCTTTTTACTCCAAGTTTTGCATATAAGAGAAACAATGAGATATTTAAGCTTGTGTGTCTGATTATTTCATTTAAAATTATGGTCTCATGGTGCAACATGGAGATTACTTGTTTGTTGAATTATATGAACTTTTAAATTTTCATTTATTTATCTTTTTATTAGTCCACATTTGTGGTACATAATGTCTACATTCCTCATGGAGAGTTAGTACAAGTATGTAGCACATCTTAATTCTTTTTGAACTGCTTCCCCTTCTCCTCCTCCCCTAAGTTTCTATTTTAAAAACAAATTTCAGAAGTGATGAAACTGCAAGAAACATGAAAGTGTGTAACTTTATTAGGTAAATGTGATTACATTGTCAGTGTAGGCAGTGGACAACGTTTTTAAAGAAAGGTAAAAAACCTGTAGCTTCAAACATTTGCTGTAAAAACATTTAATCTTTACCTACAGTATTGATACAATAGACATCCTTTGAAAATATTTTAAATGATAATAAATTTTAGATGCTTATATAAAAATGTTTGAAAAGGCAATGTTTTCCAAATTTAGAAGCGATGAAAAAATATTCCAAGTCCTTAGTCTAGAAAATAATGTTACTTCGCTTATAAATGACAGTGGTTATATAATAAATTATATATAATTATTCTTTTGTTCTTTAAAACGAAGCCATGGTGTATCTTTAGTTTTAGGTTTCACAAGCCAAATGGTGAAATTTTAGTATGACAATCAGAACTTTGTTAACACTGAGAAGCTGAGGCACTAGATGTGTAGCGAATATGTACCCCTGTATGTATGTCTATATCCACACAGACACTCCAGTTGTGTGATTTTGTATATGTAGACTCTGCCAAAAAATATGTACACTAGAAAAACAAAGACTGGTGTAAGTATTTTAATACCAAATTTATTGAGACATCATGAGATTATTACAAATTACCTTTGGCCTCTAGAGTTACAGGAGGTGCTCAAAGTGGTGGCCATGAGCTTCTAGACATTATTAGTACAGTGAACTGCCAAAGTGGATCTACATTGGTGGAATATACATATGTATATAACTTTAGTGTATACATACACATATTATATCTATACATAATATACACACAGAGAGACAGACACACACACAGTGAGAGAGAAAGCAATTGTAAAGAATACTGTCATATGATTAAGGAGACGGTGAATCCCAAATCTGCAGAATCAATGTCCCAATTCAAGCCCAGAGGCAGGCAGGTTGCTATAGAAATAAGAAGAATTGGTAGAATGTCAATAGATAGAATTCCATGTTCTGGTTTTCTACTAATAGAAAAGTGACCAACCCATATTAACATAAGACAATCTAACTTACTTAGTTCACTCATTTAAATACTAATGTCATCCAGAAATATTCCCATAAAAACACCCAGAATAATGTCTGGCCAAACAAACAGAAAATTTGCGTCCTAAGTAAATCAGTCTAGGAAGTCAATCATCATACTATTAAATATGGACACAGTGTGAACACAAACTCTCAGAAGAACACAGGGAAAAGTCAGCACAGTGATGCTGTGTTTCTTCTCTGTCATTCATGAGCAATGGCCTTGCATAATCTCTGAATTGCTCTGATCTTTGGTGTCTTTATTTATCATAAGAAAGAAATACCTGTCTTTTCTGACCTATAGAAGTCTTATACAGAGATTGAATGCAAAACTGCTTTGTAAATTCCATCATAAAAATGATAGATTATAATTGATTATTTAGGACATATTCTAATAACTTCACAATCTGCATGTGAATGCTATGTAGACAAGAATGTTTCATTAAATTCTTTCATCACGAAATACTCCTTGCTACAAGAAAGGTAACTAATGCTCCTTTTACAGTATTGTTAGAAGTTGCTCTTTATTATTTTCCAATTTGGTCTTGTTTTTGAGATAGGGAATATTTTGTTGAGAATTATGCAATGAGACAGTATGATATTCTTAAACTTCTCAAAGTAGAGGCCAAGATTTTACTTACAATTTGGGTAGCATATACTTTGAAAGTCACACAAGACTTCACCAAATTCTATCAATACATAGCTCACAAAATCCTGTACGTTTTTTCTACTTAATTTCACTGGTAAATTTAATTACATTTGCAGCAGAGCAAATGTACTGTGAGATCTAAGAGTTGAGTGATTACTAATTGTGCTGATTCCTATATGAAAGCAACAGTGGATAAAATTCCTACAACCACCAGGACAGGTGCTGCCCACTGTATGGAGCACATCCATATTAATTTCATTCTTCTATAATTGAAAATAGAACATACAAGATGTCCTATGTGATATTTGTTTTCCTGTTGGTGCCTTGTGCTATCTCCCGCTCTTGTAGGCAGCTCCATCCCTGTGGTTTTAATAAGGTCTGTGTTAATGGGGTCTCACAGTCGAAACAGCCATGCACTGCTTTGAACAAGGAGGGGTAGCGGAGGAAATAATGAGTATCTATTTTAGGTCTCCCGGTCTATCAGTGTCAATAGGAAGAGAGAGGGGAGCAGGAACAGAGTAATGAGGAGAGGACTTTGCCCAGCAGGAAGTAGATTTAATTAATTTACCTCAGCCTAATCTGGAATGAGGAAAATGAACTAAAGAGCAAAAGGAAGTGCTCACATGCACTTGTCCATATTTTAATCTCTAAGCTTTTTTAGTCCTTAAGAATGCTAAGTACTTTCCTTTAATGGGGATGCTCCATAAACTCACAGCCAAAAACATTTTTAAAGAAGATCATACAATATTTACTCTTGTTTTATAAATTAATCTGTAAATTTAGAGAAACTAAATGCTAATGCTATAAATAAGAAATTACAATAATATGGGAAAGACTTGTAAACAACCATTGATGCGTCAACATAACACCTTCCCTCTCCCGAGTTTACAGAAAGTAGAGATGTGACTTTCAGTCAAGTTTATTTCTTATTTTTTCAATACTTTATTTACTTACTGTTATGGGTGATACATTGTGTCAACTTGGGGAGTCTAGAGGTTTGGCTGAGTGACTCAGCAGGAAGCCAGGGTGCTTACTTTGTACACATCCTGAGCCTGTGGAAGAGGAGGGCATGGATACTGTGTGAGAGCTCCATGCCCCCTGGGTGGGGGTAGGCTGTTTACGAGGTAAGAGGGAGAAAGAGGCTGCTTGCCTGCCGTTCTTCCCTTTTGCTGGTTGTTTTTGCTGTGCTTTGCTGCCCTGAACAGTTTGCCCTCTGCCATGTGCCACTCTGCCTCAGAACCAGCCAAGCATGGACTGAGACCTCCACAAACTGTAAGCTAAATAAACCTTTCCTTCCTTCATTTTTGGGGATGGGTATTTTGCCTCAGCAATGAGAGAAAAGCAACCAAGACAGAATTTGGTACCAGTGGGGTGGGGTCATTGCTGTGACTATACCTGACCATGTGGTTCAAGAGCCTTTGGAAATGGCTTGTGGGAAGAGTTTGGAAAGGTTTAAAAATGTCTGGTCAGAACTTTGAAGACGCGAAGGCTGATGGAAATCCTGCGGGTAAAGACCAGGTTCAGGAGGTTTCTGCTGGGAAGAAGGACTGCATTGGTTGCTGGACTCCAGATGATGTATGTTACGGCTTGTCAAAGGTTTGTCTACATTTTGCTCATGTCCAGAGACTTTGCCTAAGACTGAGATTAGGGGCAGCAGCAAAGTGATTAATCTGGCAAAAGAAATTTCAAGGCAGTTGCATGTTGAAGCAGTGGCATGGCTATTGTTGGGGGCTTTTAACCAGATATATATTGACAATCAAGAGCAAAGAGCCCAGCAGGATAGTTTAAAATGCTGTGAATTTGGCCAGAAGGAAAGCTCCACTAAAGTTGTGGACTGCAAAGATAAGGCTGAGGGGATCTCTATTGCTGAGAAGGAAGCCAAAGAGCACCATTTTCCAGAATAACAGCAGCAGCTGCACCAGGTTCCAGAATGGAGGCGGCATAGAGAATTTGCTCCTCAGAATTGGATTCAGTGTTCCCAGCAAACCAGGCACTCAATCCCTATGTCCAAGAAAGAGGAAAGTTTGGCTATTGCTCCAAGTGGCAGCAGACTTTGGCATCATCCACGTGGCCCTGGCTTTAGGTGCGAGGAAAATGCAAGAATTCTGAAGTTAAAGAGGCTTCCACCCAGATTTCAGAGGGCCTGGGAGGCCAGGCAGTGTGCCCCTGAGAGGGCCATGTGTGAAACTGTGAGTATGCCCTGGAGACCTCAGAAGTTTAGAAAAGACGACCATGGATCATCTGAGAAAAGCTGCAAACGGGGAGCAAAGCAGGCCTAAGAGAGAGGCTATGGAGGCTCTAACCACCAGAAGTGCCATAGGGGTGGACTCATGCAAGCCCTTTGGAGCTCACAACGTGCCACATGTTACTTCAGATGGTACATGTGGAATTACAGGACATAATGTTAGCCCTGCTAGATTTTAGACTTGCTTTGGTCCCAATGCTCTGTATACCCCTGTTGGTACGTTTTGGAATGGTAATGTTTATTTTGTTCCATTGAATGTTGGAAGTGTTTAACTTTTCATTTGTATAGGGGCTTGTAACTAAACAGTTTGCCTTGCATCCCGGAAAAGACTTGTGTCTTAGGCTTTTTAGCAATGCTGAAACTGTGGACTTTGGCAACTCTTGCAGATGGACTAAATGCCTTTTGAATAAAGAGATGTACATGAGTCTTTAGAAGGTGAAATATTATGGTCCTAATGTAATATAATGTCTTCAGATCTGGAAACTGGTTTAAAGAAATGTGTCTGGTTGACAAATTGACAAGGGGTGAAATGTTATGGTTGATACATTGTGTCAACTTGGGGAGTCTAGAGGTTTGGCTGAGTGACTTAGCAGGAAGCCAAGGTGCTCACTTTGTATATGTCCTGAGCCTGTGGAAGAGGAGGGCATGGAGACTGTGTGAGAGCTACACGCCCCCTGGGTGGGGGTAGGCTGTTTACAAGGTAAGGGAAGGAAAGAGGCTGCTTGCCTGCCATTCCTCCCTTTTGCTGGTTGTTTTTGCTGTGCTCTGCTGCCCTGAGCAGTTTGCCCTCTGCCATATGCCACTCTGCCTCAGAACCAGCCAAGCATGGACTGAAGCCTCTACAAACTGTAAGCTAAATAAACTTTTCCTTCCTTCATTTTGGGTGTTGGGTATTTTGTCTCAGCAATGCGAGAAAAGTAACCAAGACACTTATTTATTCTTAAACTGACAAATTTGTATGTGTTTGTTGAGCAGAAATGATGTTTAATGTATGTGCCCATTGTGGATTGGTCAGATGTAGTTAGTTAATGAACACATCACCTCTAATAGTCATTGCTTTTGTGAAGGGAGGGTGTAATGCCCACACTTACTGTTTTCCAGAATACAGTGTGTCATCAGAGTATTCTTCAGTTCACTGTTTCTGTGACTCCTTAAAGTGATAATATTTCCAGGTAGGACCTTGGGACTCCAGTCATATTTTAAAATGTTTGTATTTCAAATAGCCCTAAGCTGTCATGATAAATGTAAAAGATTCTCTATGAATTCTAAGGAGAAGAAAAGTTAATTCAAACATTAAAAGAGCACAATATAGACATTTGCAATTGTATGTGCAAAGTTTTCTGAGCAAAATCACTCTGAATAAGTTACAAGTACAAAACCACTCTGAATAAGTTACAGTGAAGTGACAATGTCATGGCATCTTACTGATGGGGAACTGGAGAAACCAGAAACCTCCAGACCTCCCTGCCTGTGGGTTCCTGACACTGGAAGCTTCACCACAGCCTTTCACTGCCTGCATACCTTGTTCTCAAGGCTTTGCTGGCAACAAAGGCACTGATGGGGGCAATGTAGCAGCAACGGGCAGGCACCAGTCCAGTAGAAGCAGCAGGATGAGCAGCAGGATGATGAAAATACAGCTGAGTCCCGCATTGAAGTACCCAGCTGGTCACATCGACTCTTGCAATGTGTGCCTTTGACCTTTGTGAGATAATTGCCCCATCTGAACAGGGAAAATTACCAATCTGCTGTGAAAGGGTCTTCAGTAGAGTTTTCCATAAACTGTGACTACTCATACTTTTAATGAGACTGTAGTCAGGATTCAGTGTGAGCTCCTCTAAGGGTCATGCTGCTGCTTTGGGGGCGATAGCGCTGCACATGCTAGGGAGGAACTGAGCCTAAAGCCAGGGTACTGGGAGTCTCATCTCCTTCCAGGTCGTGCACTGAACTTTTGTAAAATGTTTTCATAGCCTTTGGGAGGCTCACACCCCATGGCCACTGTTTACTGTCTTTCCCAAGGGACAGATTGTCTGTGCTCCATCTCTCCACTAAGAAATCTCAGCTAGTAATAACAGAATTGGGAGGGGGAGACCCGGACGGAAAGTATTACAGGGCCTCTAAGGTTAGGTAACTTTTTCAGCATATTAAATATTTATATCATTTTAGTGCAAGTGTATATGATTTTTTTCTCTCTCTCTGCAAACTTCAGAAGAGAATTCATACACACTTTATTCAACATGTGTACTAGTATAAACAAACAAATAAATACATGCATCATCAAAATGCTTACCCAATGTGTTGGTGTCTGGGGATCGATACACAGATGCCCATTGGCCTGTGAATTGCAGTCCACAAAGTAACCCCTGGGTTTTTCTACAGAGCTGGGAAACTGGGTTTCTGATTCCAGCTGACCTTGGGAGAGGAACATTTTCCCCTCAGATATTGAGTAGGAGATGCAACTATGACGGCTCCTGAGGAGGACCACTCTAACTCCCTGGGAGCCCTCCTAATGCCCTTAGCAGGTCTTAGGTTGGAAGAGTCAGGAACATAGGGGTCATAAGATTATGTGGCAGTGTCACAGATCTGTGAGCCACAACCACTAAAGAATGTTCTGCAATTGGCATTGAACAAAATGTCCAACCACAAAAAGCAAGCCTGGTCTTCAAGACTTTACGGCATGCTTGGCTGGCCAAGCTCCCCTCGTCCCTCCCTCTGGTTTGGGGATTTTTTTCCAGATTCTCCTTTTTGTCACTGTGGATTCTCCTCCACAGCACATGTAGGAACCCTGTGGGCTGGGTCCCAGAGAACACACGTGCACAGCTAGTTTCCTTCAGTAGCAGTTCCCTAAGGGATAAAGGAAAAGTGCAATCTCACACATTGTGTATTGGTTCCCTTCAGTTCCCTCACTCACCTACAATCACTCATGGACTGCCTTTGTGGGGGTTTGAGTAGATGACCTGCCCCCAGCAGAGCATAGTTTGTGCTCGACTGACAGGTTCATGCCACTGTCTTTCAGTGTCTGCCAAGCTAACAAGGAGCTAACAAGAGCAGTTACTCGGGGAATCAGTATCCGTTAAATTAGACATGGTTGATTCACCATCACTGGCATTGAGGAGATACATAGTTGGGTAGTTTACAGACTCTTTAGTTCTTGAAAACAAACCCATCTTTGCCTTGTAATGCAACTTCAGACTATGCTAAAATGATTACCCTTATATCACCTTCATTATAAATAAGCACCAATGAGAAGCTCTTTGATACTTCCCCTGCCCACCCCTTACCCCAATTCCACATGTCTGTGCATTTACACAGACTATCAAGTCCTGAGCTGTATGTAGGTATGGGGACTTAATGGATTATTTTTCTGGTGTATCTGTGAGTAATATTGTAGGACTTCTTATCAGAGATCTAAGTTTGCATCTTAACTTTCAAACTCTAACTTCTTGACCAACAATAAATAATTCGGGCTTTCCAAGTTTTAGTTTTGTCAACTGTAAAATGGTAATAACAGCATACAAATAAGGTTGTTTCATACGTACAAAGGTGGAGCTGAGAATTTCAGCTTTATGCCAGATCCGTCACTGATGTTCAAACAGTAACTACCAAAAACATTTGCTAAGAATTCTTTCATTAATTAATTATTGTAGTAAGTGTTCATTGATTAATATTTCTCCCTTGAACAGGGAATAATGTGAACAGGAGTAGTAGCCATTATTAGTCATTTTGATAGCAGCATTGAATTTCAATCCTATTTACCAATAAAATTCTTAAAACTGCCACTGGGCACTCTGGTGCACAATGTAAGGATACAGAATGCTGTCTTTCCCCTTTATCCAGAACTTCAGCCTGGATTATGCACCTGTTTTGTTTGGATCTCAGTGGACATGATACCTGTGCTCAGCATAACATGGAATGAAAGCCTATAGTTAGTCTCACTGGATTCAGACAGCACTAGGGCAGTGTTCCTCAATCAGCTTTGCATGACTGCCTTCCTAAGACCACATCCTGGATGCTGTATTCTTGGAAGGATCAGCCTCTCTCTAAGATAGAGCATCTTTGATTGAGGGAGAAGTCAGAGAGTTTAGGGCCAAGGTAGATGTGTCCAGCCAATTTCTCTGAAGTGTATGTGAATGGGTAGCCTTTGAATGGCCCATTTTGTGCCTGAGAAGGTCAATGGTTTATACCTCAACCACTTTCCAAAACTAGGTAAGGATAAAGGGCTTTGGGCAGGGTTGACATCACCGTGTGGTCTATGGAGGAAGGTCATGTTCAGCAACAAGCTGTGTGTGTTTAGGCTGATTAGAGACCTGCAGTGCCAAGGCCTCCAAAGGGGTTTTGGTTAACAGTGTACATCAGAAAAGATTAAAACCTAAAAAGAGAAATGGAAGTAAAGAGAATTATCAAAAGCATGTTAGTGGGCTGGTGATGGGCCACGGGGTATCTTAGCTAAGGAGATTTAGAAGACTAGCAATGGTTATTTTTCTAAAACAATACTGTATTGTCCACCAAAAATAGGTAATCGGTAGCCATTTGAAGTGTGAAGTTTTATATTGAGTTTACATCTCACCTCAGGCAGAATGGCTATCATCAAGATTCCAAAAACCAGGGAATACTGCTGAGGATTTCAGAGAAAAAGGAACCTCCTACACTGTTGATAGGAATGTACACTAGTAAGGCCTCTATGGAATTCAATGTGAAAAATCCTTGAAATACTAAAATAAAAGTACTGTTTGATCCAGCTACACCACTCCTGGATGCAAGAAGAGAGCATGAGTGATACATGCAGACCCATGTTTATAGCAACTCAATTCATGGTAGCTGAGCTGGGGTACAGCCTAGACACCCATCGACAGAGGAACAGAGGACTGAAAGAGAAGGTGGTGCAAACACACCATGGAATATTCAGCCACTAAGAAGAATTAGATTATGTCATTGGTAGGGAAATGGATGAAACTGGAGACCATCTTGTTAGGTGACATTAGCCAGACTCAGGGGGTTGTGATGCGTGTTTTCTCTTCCATGAGAAACCTAACATAAATAAATGAATGAATAAAATAAAGGGGAGATGATAGGAAATTAGAAAGTGCACTCTTAGAGACGGAAGAGGACTCTGGGCCCCAGGGGGAGGCATAAAGAAATTGAAAATGATCATGATATGTTATATGCATGTACCAATTCCCCAAAATGAACATCATCATTCTTTACATATATACTTAAAAGGAAGAAATGAAGTTTTTGTCTAGATTTTCATAATAAGGGGACCCTCCCAGGTAGTGGAATTGTGTTTGTAGAATTATCCTAGTGACTAGGACCAAGCACATTTGTGATTATCACTATAATATAGGAGCTCTTAATAAGTAAGATTTCCCCTTTAAAATATCCTCTGTTTATCCATGGTGACAGTGTCTGCAGGAAATCTGTCAGGTTTCAGAGCCTGTTATGAACAGAAGATGTTGTGTTCCACATACTGGTAGTAATCACAGGCTTCATGCTGGGCGAAAAGAGCTCTGTCCAACTGCAGTGCACTCCAGAGAATTATGTCCTATGTGAGTCAGTTATAGAGGTTAGAAAGAAATTTTCCAGACCAAAATATAAATATCATGGACACAGTAGACACACTGAAAAGTACGAATCTGCAGAAAGATAGCTGATCCTCACAGAGCTTCACAATATGGGGTCGGGGTCCATTCTGTTATAATTAAGAAATCTGAATAACATGTCAGGTATAGAGCTGCTGTCAATTTCTCCTACTGGGTTTATTTGCTGTAATCATAATTTTCCTTCACTGTGGGTATATTCAATTGTATTTATTCAAGGAAAGCTTGGATTCAATTTAACGTTGCCATGAAGAGGAACTCCTTGGGGGAACAGGCAGCACCTCAAAGGCAGCTACTGCCCCGAGTCTGAGGAAACTAGAAACATCATGCTTCGATTAAAATAGAAAAATGAAATAGGTAGCTTGATTCATTATGCACATCTGCTATGGATTCATTTGTAAATTATACAAATTCCATTATGGTGTTCTGTATCTGCAAGAACTGAGTCCCAGTTCTAACCTACCTGAAGGATGTAGGTTTAAGTCCTGCTTGGATTTACTAGATGGCACTTTATGCTGTGCGTTTCACCCAACTGCAGATGCTGTTCACTGGCAATTCCTATATGTTCGTTCTCGCAGGGACATCACACCACAGTTACGAAGAAGTTAAGCACAACTCAGGGTGAGAAAGAGGCTGGATCTTCCTGCTTCTTGCTTACTCCACCCTCACTCACCTTTTCCAGGAACTTAACCTATGATGTCTGTGAAGGCATTTGTTTGGGAACAATCATTAGATACACAAATGTGCACTAGGAAGAATTTAAAAAGATGAAAATAACTCGTGGCAGCAAATCCCTGGGGAGGTCACCCAAAACCCATCACACAAAGCTCACAGTGTTCATTATTTTGATCCAAATAGAAACCTCATAGGAAATCTACACATAGTTGTCCTGTTTCTGTATGTGTCACGGTAATAAGCAAGAATCTTCCCAATTAAATTTCCACGTGTAAGAGTTAATAATTGAGGGTGATGTTGGCATTCAGTGGCAGCCATGGCTCTTATCAGCAGAAAGAGAATCACATCAGAGCTCTGTTTAATAAAATGCTTAGTCCTCGGTGCCAGAACTGTTACTGAATTTTGCCAGCATAATTTAAATTAGCTACCTTGATATGATTTCATTCTGAGTAGCTTTGTTTGGGACAGAGGCACGTGTTCATTCTTACATTTAGAGTGCTTCATGTCGTATTTTGTAAAGGGCAGTGAAAAAGCCAAAACAGAATGTAATGAAAAGCTCTATAGTCAGTGAAAGAATACTTAACATGGAAGCAATAAATCATGATGCCTACCTTCGAGGAGCTCTTAACCCTCATACAGAATGCATCTTTCTTGTCCTAGGAGGATTTTCCTCATCAGTATAAGATTCATTTCCTATGACCTCCAGTCACTCCAAGCAGAGATGCGTGAATCTGGGCCCAGGGGCCAAATTCTATCTAAAATCTATTATTGTGCAGCTTGTATGTTAAGAGTGACTTTTACATTTTTAATTAGTTCTTTACAAAAAAATAGAGGAACATAACAGACTTATAGGGCCTGGAAGCTGAAAATATTTACTATCTTATACTTTTAAAATTTCTTGACTTCTATCTTAGAAGATTAGCTTTACTGCTTATTAATTACTTGATCGGACACTACTTTGTGGAGAGTGTGTGCTAATTAACATTTAATCATGGTGATGAGGTCAAAACAAAACCCACAATCCTACCACTCGTCCACAAAATGAAAGAATATTGATCGAAGTCTGTGTTTCAAGAAGGAACGGCACAACCACATAAGTTGTGGAAACAGTAATAATTTTGAGAGGTCAATTAGTGTAATCCTTCACATTTTGGAATGTTAACATATTAGAAGTGGCCTTTCTTCACATGCACAGCAGACCAGTGGATATTTCTGGTCAATAGGAGGTTTTCCTCCACTTGACACCAGGTTTCTATCTAGGAAGTGGCCACCCATGCAGTCTCTGTGCCCTGAACTTGCAACTGAAAGGGAGGGAGAGAAAGTGAAGATAGGAAAAAGTCATCTCTTAAACACTTCTGCCTGGAAGTAACACCAGTCACCTCTGTCCACCCAGTGTTGGAAATAGCGAATCAATGACCCACATTCAAATTCACCTGAAGGCTCAGGGAAAAATCCAACACGGGGATATACAGAGAACGGAGCAGCACAGAGGAAGCTCTGCTCATTAAAATGTGAAAGAAGTAAGAAGGGTCACCAACGTGGGAGGCTGAAGGCAAACCCGGGAACTAAGATTTTAGAGAATCCAAGAATGATGAAGAATTTGAAGTCAGATGACTGGGTTGAGAATTCCGGATATCACATCTGTGAGACAGTTGAACAGCAAAAATAAGCTCTATGGATGAATTAATTGTGTATTTTTTCTTAGATTTCCATAATAATTTTTCTACAACTATTGTAACTTCAAACAGCAGAAATTTATTTTCTTGCAGTTCTGGAGAGGGGCGGTCAGCAATCAAGGTGCTAGCAGGTTCAGACCCTGCTGGACAACCTGAAAAAGAATGTGGTCCATGTCTCTTTACAAATCTGAGTACTTATTGGCTTATAAATGCGTTGTTCCATCTATATCTTCACAGGGCCTTCTCTCAATCTCTGTGTCCTTTCTACTTTTTATATGACTCCTATAGTGGGCTTAGGGCCATGTTCATCTCAAGATCCCTCGTTTCAAGATTCTTCATTACTCCTGAAAACACCCCTTTTCTGAAGTCACTTCCATAAACTCTGGGGTTTAGGACGTTTTGGAGAGCTATCATGAAATACAATACAATTACTATACAGAAGATTCTGTTCTAAACACCTACTAACTTGCTTAGTTCTTGTACCGGGTCTCTGAAGCACAGCTAATAATATGGTCATTTTACAATCAGGAATCTGGGGTGAAGAAAGGCAAAGGATCTTCCCAGAGTCCCTTAGCTGACCATGTTGAAGCTTTACTTGCCCCAAAGGACAAATTCCTCACTTAGTTTACATGCTTAACCATTTGCTTGACAAAACCCTAATTATTTATAGATCTCAGTTTCTCTATGTGTAAAATGCAGGGAGTAAGGATAACTTTACTACAGGTATTGTGAGATAATATATTAAAGACTCTGGCATGTGGAAAGCTGCTACAACTCGAATTACTGGTATTAATACTAGAATGAAGAACTTCATGCGAAGACACAGCTGGGATAGGTCCTTAAACAAGCCCAGGAATAATTAATTGACTATTGTGGGCTCCCAAGTGTGGCACCTAGCATTGCTATCTGTTCTAGGCACTGGGGCTACCAGAATGGAAGCTATCAAACTCAGCAAAGATGTTTTTCACACTCATCACCAGCACCCAAAGTGGTGTCTACTAAAAAGTACTTGCTTAGTGAATCTGTGTAGAGTGAATAACAGTACATAAAATTACAGTTTTTATCCATAAAATGATCACTTCTGCTGTAACACCTGCTTCTCACTAATTGCTGCTTCTCTAAAGAACAAGCTCATGCCACACATAGAAATGCAGTTATACAAATCCTGGAATTCTACATTATATTCTCTTCTGTGGCCATAGATATGCACAACCCCACATGCCCAATGTCTTTCTATTTTGTCTTTCTTCTGCAGTTTGTCATTCTCACTGGTCCTGTTGCTCAAGGTCGAGTCATCCGAAGTCAGCAAGAATGGACTTATCCAGGCCCTCACTTCTCCAGGAAAAGAATATGGCACGTGGTTGCCTCCTGGCTTCCATAGACAGTCTCACATTAGATGGAAGACCATGAGGCAAAAAGATGAAAACAGATTTTCAGGGTCAGAACACGGCACTGTAGAAATAATAGGGGGATTTTGGTGCTGGGTCAAAGGGTAGTTTTTTGTAAACACAAATTATGGGATTTGTGGTCTGTGCTGAGCACTTAGCTGTATTATTGAGGAAAGACAAATGACTATGAAAGCTAGGTATACATAGATATACATCCTCCATGGATGGAGGATGGATGGATGGATAGAAGGATGGATATATGTATAGAGATTTAATTCTCATTTTGTCAAATAATATCCATAGGAACTTGCATGTCCTATAATAATACTCTATGAGTTCATTTCTCAACAAAATCAAGTCATTCAGAGGATTGTCACATGAATAATAAATCTTGAGTATGTGTGCTACTATATATAGAAAGACACAGAGACAGAGACAGAAACAGAAAGCTAGAAGTTCACACAAATGGGCTTGATACAGATATGTAAATCTCCTCCTCTTTCTTCTTAGCTCTTCGAATATGGTTCAGGGATAACCAGTGTATGTCTTTATGCTGTCTGAGTCACTGCTTTCTTTATTAAAACGTCTCGGCCCATGGCATCAACTCTGACCAGGATAAGGTCATTTGCCTTCCTAACTGCTCTGTATGACCTCTGAGTATTCTGACACATGCCATGCTGGTGGTCTCCCTGCAGAGAAACCCTGGCACACTCAATGGTCAGTGACCACCAGGCTAACCCAGGAGAACATTTTATGTCAGCAGATTCAGACCTCTACAGACCATCCCAAGAAGCATCTTCAAAGAGTAATTATTCCTCTACTGTTGTCCAGATCACACTCAAGGCAGAACTCTAGGGATGGAAGATCTTGGATCCACTTAGCAATTTCTACTTCAAACACGAACTCTGGGACTTAGCAGATCTGCTATGCTTTTACTGTTGCCTCCAAAAGCTAAATGATGCCATTAACGTTTCCTACCTGAAGGGCTCATTAACACAACATTGAAATGCAAGGCCATGTTTTGGTTAATTGAACTCAATTTGCTAGTTTGTAAGAAAACACAATTAATAAAATAAGCCATTCATGTCTTACAATTTTTGCAGGTCAAACTCTTAGATGGTAACAGTTTTGACTGCTCTGCTCTGAATTAAATGAGAACAGTTTCTAGATAGAGATGATGAACATATGTTTCCAATTTTGAGCTGAGAGAAAAGCAAAAATAAACAAATTTAGCAGATCTAAGTCCCTGACAACTGCGCACAAAACAGTTCAGCTAAGAAATGAGCACATGGCTCAGGGAATAAAGAAACCAGCTCTGTGTGGAAATAACACTTCTAGGCTCAGCATTTCCAGAGTGTGGTGAACTCATTCTTTCTGCAATCAGGTCAAATCTTGGAGCTTTTCTACACATTTTACATACATTGATGGTGCTCGGGTGAGTGCTGTGAAGAAAGAGTGGGCCAGCTCCGTATTTTGCATCACACTTATGGTTGATGAGTTTCAAAAAAAGAGTAATAGGTCTCTTCAGATTCTGCCCATTTGGATGTGATCAGGTGGATTGATTTTCTTCAATAAATGTGAGTGTGATAGGAGAAGGGCATTTGGCCCATAAACAGGGAGTAGGACTTCCAAGAGGAGGAGGGCACTGGTCACCATGATGCTTACCTTCTTTTTCAACCATATCTTAGTAGCTTTGGCTGCTGTAGGGACGCGCCATGGACAGTGGCTTAAACAACAAACATTTATGTTTTACACTTCTTGGGGCTGTAAGTCTGAGTGTGGTGCACGTTCTGTGTACATTCGCATCCAGTTGGTGGATGGCTGACTTCTTTTATCTTCACGCAGTGGAAAAAGTAAGCTGGCCATTTGGCTTCTTCTTCTAAGGGCATTAATCCCATAACCTAGTCATTGCCCAAACCCAGTATCCAAATACCACACCTTGTAGATTAGATTCCAATAAGTGAATGTGGGGGAAACACTAATACTTAGTCCATAACAAGCTGCGGTAGTTTCATTGTGGTCAGATTATGGCAATTTACTTCTTCTCCTGGCATATTTGGTTTTCTTATTCTTCCACTTTGTACACAACACTAATTAGTCTATAAGATTCAAGCTTCCCTTGGCATTGTAATTTGTATAAAACACTGTTTTAGTACTTTTATGATGACCTAAATGCTTCTTCTCAAATCTAGAGTATAGTGTCAATGGTAAGGTCTCAGGGGTTGCATGCAGAAAAAAGACATACACTGGAACACTAGCCTTGGTGAAAGCCTGAACTCAACCTGTAAATTAGGAGGAAGCTCCTGTGTCTCTTGAGGTCTCTACCTCCTCATCTTTAGGTGAGCCAATTGGAAAGAACAATCCTCAGGATCCATTGCAACTCACACCAGTCCTGGGGGTTTATGAGAATGAAGGTATCATGTCTGCTCTTTGTAGACATTCAGCATCTTAATTGACTCTTCTGCAGATTAAGGAACTTTAATACTTTGTCCTATCAGAGATTCCCAGGGTGGCCTACTCCAGAAAACCTTTCACTGTGCTTCATTGCTGGCCTGATGGACTGAGTTAGACTCTGCATTATATATGAGGTGTGGTAGGAAAAAATGCATGTCTTTAAATGTCTTTAAATGATCACAGTGAAAGACATATTGCCATGACCATCCCTCAAAATACTCCCTCTTGCTTTGAACACTCATCCTATCATTCTTGTCACTCTCTGAAGCAGGTCAGAAAATCCTCTTTCTTGAGTGTCTTGGTTGCACTGTCACTGCAGCTTCAATGTCCTAAGTCAATTTAGACTGTTTATGTTATGGTTGATACATTGTGTCAACTTCATGAGTCTAGCGATTTGGCTGAGTGACTCAGTAGGAAGCCAGGGTGCTTACTTTGTATACATCCTGAGCCTATGGAAGAGGAGGGCATGGAGACTATGTGAGTGCTACACGCTCCCTGGGTGGGATAGCCTTGTTACAATGTAAGGGAGAAAAAGAGACTGCTTGCCGCCATTCCTCCCTTTTTGCTCTTGTTGTTTTTCTGTTGTGCTCTGCTGTCATGAACGTTTGCCCTCTGCCATGTGCCACTCTGCCTCAGAACCAGCCAAGTATGGACTGAGACCTCCACAAACTGTAAGCTAATAAATCTTTCCTTCCTCAGTTTTGGGCTTTGGGTATTTTGTCTCAGCAACGAAAGAAAAGTAACCAAGACAGTTTACTCTTTGGGTCACCTTGAATTTGAGGACAAGTCAGAAGTCACATGGTGCCAGATCCAGTGAAAAAGGTAGATGAGGACACAGGGTCAGATTTTCATGAGCATGGCTTTCTGATGAATGACACCTAACAGCAGCATTCATCATACTTTTTATCATCCCTCATAGAGACAATGACACTAAAAATGCCCTCTCGACAGACCCAACCTTGAGAATACCAGATGTAACTGGAATACAACTTGTTTGTTAAAAAATGATGCATGTGGCTTCAAAGATGCCAACTCAGACTGTCAGCCCCTGGGAGTTCCCAATGATCTTCTTGTGCAATCATTTGGATCCAATGTTTGCACTAAGGGCTGCCTCCCCATTTACCTCTATGCTCTAATAGCCACTGTCCTTCTGATCAAACAACTGACAAGTTCACCTTAGGCCAAGACCTAACTGTTCTGGTGCCACATACTATACTGGACCTCCTGTATAACCATGGATATCACTGACTCTTCAACAGCCAGATCACCCAGTACCAAAAACTCTTATGCAAGAATTCTTGCATGACTGGTGGTGATAAACCACTCAGGCCTGCTATGTACCTAACGACCAAGCTGGGACTACCAGACTATGACTGTCCAGCACTAACTGATAAACTGTTCTTGAGTGGATCAGACTTAAAGATGGACCCCCTGACAGATGCTGAGTATAGCCTGTTTATCGATGAAAGTAGCTCTGTTAGAAATAGAGTCCAACAGGCTATATATGCTATGGTCACCCTGGAAAAAGTTATTTTGGTCGAAGCTCTCCTTCAGGGATGACCTACATGATGAACTGAACTATGGGCCTTCATATAGACCCTCAATAGGTCTAAAAATGAAAATGTCTACTGCCTGCTACTGGCTGAAAATCCACCAAAGTAATAAAACATAAAATTATAAAAACAGGTGCTAAAAGAGCATCCTGGGACACAAAACACTGTTCAAGCAATCCTAGCACTTCTAATGGGCACTCCTCCTAACACTATGATGGTAATAAGAAAAAAAATAAATCAAAGCAAGGGCAAGCCACTAAGACACCCAGTCCCCGGTGGACATTTCCAGTGGACAAACAGTCATTCCACAAGGACGACTTATGCTTGGGTTCAAAAACACTGTTATCTAACCCATAGAGGAAAACAACTATAAAGTAGCTCCTAGAATACTGCTGCTACATCCAATGTCCAGCCAGCATCTGCTCTACTGTCAGCCAACAGTGCCAAACCTGTACCCAAGTCAATCCAGTTCAGAATCCTAGGCCCCCTTTGGGGATCCAGTTATCTAGAATACCACCCTCTAAAAACAATAAAGTAAAGCCTTATAAGGGCTACAGATATCTATTGATGCTTTTGTGCACCTACTCAGGCTGGAAGGCTGGACCAAGACATTTTCTAGACTGAGAGGACAATAAAATTTTATAGAGTCCTGCTGCAAGAAATCATCCCTAGATATGGCCTATTCTTGATCACTTTCTATGACAATGGGCCTGAACTTACAGCAGATATACCTTAAATATTGGCAAAACTATTAAAGGTTAAATAAAAATTACATACAACATATATGCTACAAAGTTCTAAAATAGTTTTTAAAAATAAAAACATGACCCTATAAGAATAGCTTATAAAGAGCTCCATAAAAATTGCTATACCTGTAGATATCTCTGCACAGAAATATAATCCAGGTGACCTGATATGGTTTTAAAAAATTTAAAACCCCTATATCCTATCTAAAAGGGACTACACATGGTCATACTAACTATCCCTTGTAGCCCTTAAAGTTTCAAATATACAGCCTTATATACACCACTTCTAGGTCAAAAGAGCCCACCCAGAAAATTGTGCAAGGTTTATCCAGATGAATCAACTCCCCTGAAAGTCACCCTAAAGAGACAGTGCACTCCACGCCCTTTTCCTCTCACCCCAGATACTGACAGACCTATGCAGGACTAAACCCTGAGAATCTCAGCACATGGTCTCCTGCATATCCATTTAAACTTTATTTCTTCCCCAGATTTTTGTGATTTATCCTTGCTGTAGATCTCATCTTCGACCTCAGTATAGCTAAAATGCCTTTTGCTTATAACATGTTGTGTCTAAATTCTGGGTCTGAGTTCTCATTTTGTTTAAATTAGCCTCCAGAAAACATTTTGCTATGGCTTAAACTCCTGTTAGGTTTCAGCGCCTAAAGACAGACACACAGGAGTTTGTTCAGTCCTTAAGATGGGAGGGCCAAGACTTAGTCACTCTCTAATTTGACTTATGCAAGATTATAACCACAAGAACAAGTTGTAGAGAAATTCCAGGGTCAAAATGCGGTGACATCCCAGGAAAGAGAGTGGTTTTTGCATAGGCTGATTTCTATCTCGCCCTGGGGATAGATACAGACATCAAAGAAGCTCTGACTCAGAATATAACTGCCCTTCCTGGAATTGTACATATGTAGCCTCTTATAAAGCAGGACCAAGTGACACACAAGGCTTAAAGGTATCCTGAGGCCCATCCAGTCCAGACTGTAAATTGGATACGTGCTCTCTCCCTGACTGACCCTTATGACCTGACCTGGTATTCAGGTCAAACTTGGGGAATACGTGTCTGGGACAGAGGTAGAGGACTCAGACGTTGCTTCACCATCCAGCAGCTACATGTAAAAAATATTCCCAGGGTAATAGAAATTGAGCCCCTCAAGCAGGCCCGTGCGCACCCTCCCATGGAAATCCAACCTTTTTTACTAACAAGAAAACCAGGACAAAACGCTAAAATAAAAAAGACTGCTCCTGTTCCCACAGAGATACCACACCTGCTACAGACAGCACATAACACTTTAAATCAAAGCTTTCCAGATCTTGCTTCAGATTGATGGCTTTGTCTCAGATCTTTACTTCCGTTTTATTATAAGGTGCCTGCTAACAAAACCCTACACCACTCTGCATCTGGCAGATGTGATAACCCAACAATTGTTCTACACTCCCTACCAATTTATGGAAATGTTACCTGTATACAAACCCCTAGAAAAGCATTTCTTCCATTCTACTCCAAGGTTGTTACTTTCTACTCAAAGAACATTGCTGTGAACCCCAGGTATTTCTCTTATCCACATGGAGTCAAATCCTACCTGGAACTTCCCAAGAGGGCGCCTGTGTCCATTATCACCCTACCCCAAGTGAAAGCCTATGATGGGGTAAAAAGGACTAGCCTACTAGCCCCAAGAACCTCTCAGAAGGCCTTCCCCATTATTCCCACACTCGTGGGATTGAGCCCTGCTAGTTCAGTGAGAATGAGAACAGCTGCCTTGCTGGGAAACAAACAGGACTAAATCAGTTGGCTGAGAAAACTGACCAAGAACTCAAAAGTGTACATGACACTATGTTGTTATTTCAAGTCCAGATAGACTCCCTGGCTGAAGTTGTTTTACAGAACCACGGGAGATTAAATCTGGTACTTTTACAAC
This sequence comes from Dinomys branickii, assembly GCA_004027595.1. Lineage (NCBI taxonomy): Eukaryota > Metazoa > Chordata > Mammalia > Rodentia > Dinomyidae > Dinomys > Dinomys branickii. Next base: position 18,852 of record PVLD010015660.1, on the reverse strand, counting down.
AGGGAGGTGTGCATAATGCCTTAACAGAAAAATGCAGCTTTTGTGCAAATACATCTGGGAATCATCCAAGAGGGATTACAAAAACCCCAGGAAAGATTAGATGACCAGCAAAAGCAGGGTATCCAGAATGGTTCCAAAGTTTAAGAAATTAGTGACTGACCAGAGCTCATGATAGAAATGGCAAATGAACATATGAAAAAATGTATAACATCACCAGCCATTTGAGAGGTGCAAAATAAAATGACACTGAGATTCCATCTCACCCCAGAAAGAATGCGTATCATAAAGAGACAAACCAATAACAATTGTTGGCAGGACTGTTTCAAAAAATGAACGTTTCTCCACTGCTGGTGGGAGCATAGGCTTTTAATTCTGTGAGGTATGCTAATGTGGCCCTTGTGGAAATCAGTGTGGAAACTCCTTAATAAGCTGGGATTAGATACTGTTTTGCTCTTGCCTCAAATAGCTCCACACATTTTGGTTTTTGAAGAGCTGATTCTAGATATAGGATAGGTAGCAGGAGCAAGGAAAACAGAAGTAACTTCAGAGAGCTGATGCCTTTAAGGCTACATCTAGATCTGCCTCAAGCACGTCACACATAGGAGCCCTGCTTTGAAGGAACTGGTAGAGTATGAGTGAGGGACCCTCACTGTGGTCATCCTTGATCTTGCTTACTTTGCCATAGCCATTTGAGCAAGGGAGACACTCTATAGATTACAGCCGAAAAGGTAAATGACTTTCTATTATCTATCAAGGCTACAGTCCTTAAAGTGAACATTGTCAGTGTTTCCTGTTACCATCTTTGTTCTGATGCTGCACCAAATACCTGCACTTTGGGTTTGAGTGTGCAAGTGTGTGAATGTCTGTCCTCTGGGGTAGTTTGGGTGTTCACTGGTTCAGATGTTAGACATGACAGATCCCCTTTGACAGTTGGAAAGTGGTTGATGGGTATGTGTAAAGCTACACAAGACATCTACTGCCCTAAGGCAAGGAACTTTCTTTACCTCCTCTTTCTTGTAAGACAAGTCTCCTGCCCCCCACACCCTCACATAAAAGTCTCAGTTCTTTATAGCTGAATCACATGGTTCCTTGCACAGCTGGCTCAGGTGATCAGGACAAATGCATTTGCTAAAAGTCATCATCAAAATGCCAAGGCATATTTACTCAACAACAAAATAAATTTTAAAACACAATACATCAAAATTTAAACTTAAAATCCACAGAAAAGTTCTGTGGACTTGCTCTTGCTTCTATAGTGCTACTAGTAGATCCAACATCTGAGGAGCCATATGGTTACAAAGTGATTAATTTCCAATTATAGCTTAACAGAAAGCTGTGGTTTAAAAGGTAAATTATCATTAATTGTAATATGAGAACTAATACCCAGAATAATTTACTAATGTATTGTTAATGATGATCCAGTTTGGTACTGGAGAGTTAAAAGCTGTTTTTTCATGCTTTCTTCTGGCAAACACTACTATTACAAATGCACAATGAGATACACAAGCTATTACAGTTAACATTTTATTTTAAAATGGAGAACAAATTGGATGCGCACACTAGCCTATGTGCATTTCATAAGCACATTTTCAGACATAAACACAAAGTCGTAGCACACAATTGGAGTTACTGGCCTTTAACCATGTGGGGTTTCTATTATCTCTCTTCCTGCTCTCTAGTGAGATTGCCAGTGATCTCGCTTCTCCACTGGACCATCCGCTGGGAGCCTGATGGGATACTACCTCAGGAAGTTCCACGTGAGGTTTGTGAACTATGTCTACGCCGAGTTCTCTAAACTTACCCTGCTGCCTCTGCAGAGTTCCCAGGGGTCCCCCTTTTGGTACAGACGATCCACTGATCACATTTTGCTGAGTGATGTCCCTAGAATGCATGTTAGGGAGAATGACCTCTCAAACTATCAACAGTGCAGCCAGCACTGCAGTCCATCCTAGTGAAAGAGCCAGGGTAAGCTTCCCTGTGGAAATTCTACTTCAGTCCTCCAAGTCAGCTTCCTGAGGGTCTCCTACAGTAGGGAGGAAAACCTTTATAGGAGACTGACATTTACAGAGAATTAAATGCTTCACAGTATTTTCTATCTTATCCTTTCCAGTCAAAGTGACCCATGGTAGGCCAGATGCTTGTGCTGCTGTTTCAAAAGAGATCACCAGACTCACTGGCTCAACCTCTTGGTGGGACTCCAATTGGAACAGATGTCAAGAGAATCTGTCACCGATGGCACAAATTACTTGCAGCACATAAGGAGACCACAGGGAATCTTTTAGAAAGCTTTGACTCCTTCATGCTAGGAAAACTGCAGTGTATTTGGGCAGGGACGAGAAAGACATCAGCATGTGTGCAGTCAAGGATTATAGACACAACACGTGCCTTCTCACTGCCCATGTTACAGAAATAGGACTTTAGCTCTTCACTGGGTGGAGATCTCAGGACTAGAATCAAGCTTGCCTTTGGGTTCACTGTCCTTATTATTCGGAAAAATAACTTCATAGAAATTGGTGGAAAACGCAGCTTTATTTTGGTGTGTGGGCTACTGACAAGCAAACAACCTGCACCCTACTTTCACAGAGTGCCAGCCTAGGAAGAAAGGACCGCTCTTGCCACAGTTCAACAAAACTGAAGCAACCCGAGTGACTGGATTTTTCTTGCTATCTCCTGTAAATGTGATATGCTGGAAAGAGATTAGATACTGAGAATCATAGGATGGAATGAGTGGCTAGTAACACTGAGTTTTTGCTTGTCCGGTGAAGCCGATCTCGTGTAACTGAGTTACAAGGATTAATTTTTGGTTGTATAAGGAACTCACAGCCCTTACCACATGGGAATGACAAATCTTTAAGCCTCCCAGACCTAGCAAATCAAAGTTTTGTTTATAAGAACTATAAGAAAGTTTTGTTTATATTTAGAACTAGAGATTCTAAACATAAAGATAATAGGAAGCTCATCATGTTTCAGAAGTGTTCTTATTGTGTTGTGCACACTGTCAAACATGTACGCAGGACAATTAGTACTGTTATGATTTAAATCTAAAATATTACTTTGGTCTCATGTGTTCAGAGATGGGGCTTTGGAAGGGTGATTGGACTGTGGGGGCAGCAGATGTCTTGTGTGGCTTTACACCGAGCTGTCAAGCATCCACTGGTAACGAATCCCCTCCTCAGTGGATTCATCCTTTGAGGAATTCATGTTGCTAGTTGCTGCCCTCTGGTTGGAGGTGGGTCCCTGACGAAGTGGCCTGGATGGGTGGAGCTTTATTCTAAGCTCTTTCATTTTCCTTTGCTTCCCGGCTGCTATGAGGTGAGCAGCTTTCCGCTGCCATGCTCTTCCACCTTGATGCTTCTGTCCTGGACCCAGCTGACCATGGCCTGAATCCTCCAAGATATGACACAAATGACACCTCTGCCTGCAGGTGTCAGAATATGATGGCCCCGCAAAGGGAAATGAGTCATCCAAATATCTACTCTTCAATGACTTTGCCTCAGAGGCAGAAAGGGTACTGAATAATTGTCTCTGATTAAAATAAAAATGAATGTGGAGACTTAATGTACAAGTAAATCTATATGATGAATCCATGTGAGAATAAAATGCATTTCACTTATGATTGTTCCATGCTATTAACTATTTTGTAAGAATTTTAATGATCTATAATATATTAAGTTATCCATGTGATCTTAGGTATAGTAGTTTCTAAATTATATTATTAAATTATATTTTTATCCAAAATCTTCTTTTAAATTTTTAGTAAATCTAATCATAGTCTCTGAGAGTTGAGAAGCAGAAATGAGCTCTTTTTTAATATATCTGAGTTTGCAGTTGTAGAGTTGATTGGAATAATTGATCCTATGCAACCTCCTGAGAGGATGAGAAAAATTATTACTTGCAATAGGTTAATCAGTTTATTCAATCACAAGTATACATCTATTTGGATGTGTGAGAAGCATTAGCAATGTTGTAGCAGGTAGCAGTAGGCTGAAATTTAATCTTTATCTGGAAGGTACTGAAATACTTATGGTGAGTTTTACTCAGAGAAACAATCAGGTAAGTGCTAATGCTCATCATCAAATGATTACTGTGGAAATTGTTTTGTCAATGAAAATCTCATGTATGTTCCTGAAAGAGCAGAAAACGTATTAGAGTGATCCAGGCATACCCATGTTTATAAAAATAGAGTGCATAATAGCTAAATCTTGGAAGCAAATTGTACATCCATCAACAGGTTAATGAGTAAGGAACGCAGGGTACTCATAGGCAATGGAGTACTACCCTGTCATAAAGAAAGGTAAACTTGAATAACTTGTAGGAAATGGCTGCACCTTTAACCATAATATCAAATGAAAGAAATCAGACACATAAGCATAAATGTAACATGGTTTCTCTTTCATGAGAAACCCAAACATGGACAATGGATGTGATTAGGTTTCAATAATTTTTATAAAAAAATAGAAATAGATCCATTTACTTTATAAGGTGTGGTCTGTGAGCTCCATCTGGAATATGTTAATCATCAGTGAAAATTCAACCTGAAAAGTGATCATAAGCAAGAAGATTAAGCATCAGAATCCTAAGAAAAGGAAAACTGAGAGGCATAAAATCCTGAGATTTTAACAGTGTAGGTGTCCAGGCTCAAACTACTTTTCTATTGTGTTTTTATTTTTTTATTCATGCATTTTTATGGCACATAATGTTTACATCCCTTGTGTAGAATTGGTGCATGTACATATTTCTAAGAGAAGAGTTTATTTGATACAGAGATACCACTTGTTCAGACCCCTGCATAAAGGATCAGGTATTAGATTCTGGCAAGACAGTTATTGAAACAAAAGTTTAGTGAGAGTATAAACTAATGCAGCAGTTTTGAAGAGTATTTTAGGGTATTTGTTAAAATCAGATATATGTATGACACAAATCCAGTGCTTAACATTTTGGGTAATGCACCAAACTATATTGTTGCATGAAGAAAAATGCAGAAAAATAAGAAGTATTAATGACTCTACAACAGGTAAAAATCAGGGTTGCCCAATCAAAATGGGGTGTATTGTCGCTGTATTCAATAAAGTTCACAAGGCCATGCAAAGAAGTACTGAAGAACACTTCTGATCTATGTCTAGCATCTTAGCTCTCTATTAGTAAAAGCTGTGAATGAATAAATCTTGGTGAATAGGTACTGTAGATACCATACAAAAGTCCAACCTAGCAATTGTTGCCCACATACAGATATGAGCAGATTTTCAGAGCAAATTTCTGAAGGAGAAAATAAGTAGATTTTGAAATAAAGGATTATGCAATGATACAAACCTTATTAACTGCAAATAAAATTAGTGTGTGTGTGTGTGTGTGTGTGTGTGTGTGTGTGTGTGTGTGTTTAATAGCAGACACATGTCAAACACTAACCGGCTTGAAATTTCTCAGGAACAATTTCCTTGGAATCCCTTTTAGGGAAAAAAACATTCAGTAATTAACCATAATCAATTGGGGTAAATTGAGATATATGCCTCATGAATTGAGAAAACCATAAAACATTAACAAAGAAAATCCATTTACCAATGACACTGAAAATAGATTCCCAGAATATTTTTAAGTAATAAAATATTGGCAGGATATTTAAAAAGCTTTTGAAATTGTAGCTATGGAAAGTGAATACTCTATAATCATTACAGATATTTCAGTAATTAATAATAATTAAAAGAGAAAGAGAAGCTATATGCCAAAATATTGAAGATTAATTCTAATGCAGAAAATGTCTTTAAAATAAAAATTAATGAATGAATTAAGTAACTAAAGACAATGTTTTTTAAAATGTGTTTTCATCTATTTGGATTTTCCTTCATATCTAAAAAATAAGAATGTAAAACTACTGTGTGATCTGATAAAATTTGTCAGTTTTAAGAAATGTGTGCTAAGAATCTTTAAGAGGACAATGTAAAATCTAGGAGAGTGAGCATACAGATTTACTTCTAAGGAAATCATGTGAGTGATACAGTGGTTAATGGTCATTCTGTGCAAATTAAAACTCACAAACAACTTAGCTACAGGAGTAAGGATTCTGAAACATGGTTTGTGCTTTGTCCCATACAGATATTGATGAAGTTTCTGTGTGTGTTCTGTGGAGAAGCAAGCTAGTCTTCTGTCAATCTCATAGGTACTTTAGTTCATTGCCTTTGTAGTGAGCCTTCTATCTTATATCATCACATGATTTCATTTCATTTCACTTTTACTTTGCAGGGTTGTTTTCGATGGTTGGAAAAATAGGTGATACAAATACTGATCCTTAGTTTTTTCCCCAATGACTGAAACTATAGCACAATAATTCTGCCAGTCAGGTCACCCATTACCTCAGCAGTAATCCAAAAAATAGTATTTCCAAAGCCAGCAATTACCTCTCACTCTACAGATTATTCACACAGGAGCATTAATTCATTATTTCATGCATAGGGACCCATCTGTAGTCCTGCTAAAATATTGAACATTTTTCTCACCTTTACTAAAGTATAATTCATGAGAAAAATGTATGCATTTAAGGTATACAAGTAGACACATAAAAAGAAATATTTTGTACTTCAAATAATGCTGGAAAAAGTGAAGTCAATAATATCAGGAGAGATGAGAAGAGACATACGAATTCCCATGTTTATTCTAGCACTACACACAACAGCCATGATACAGAAGCAACCTAATTGTTTATCAACAAATGCATAGACAAACAAAATGTGGTTCATATAAAAAATGGAACACTGCAGAAATTATAAAAAAGAAAAATCTGTCTAAACAGAACTGGAGGCCATTATGCTAACTAAAATATGCCAAGTATAACTTCCATATGGAATTGTAAGAAGTCAGTCTTATAGAAACAGAATAGAAAGGTGACTACTTGTTATTTTGTTATTTTTTAAAATTCTCTTTATCTTTTTTTTTTTTTTTGGTACCACGAATCGAACTCAGGACCTGGTGCTTGCCAGGCAGGCACTTCTGCTGCTGAGCTATAGCCCCAGCCCCTTTATTCTCCCCTTTATTTTATTTTAAAAATAAAATCATAAAGGGGAACAAAATTAAGGGAGAGAGAATAAGACAAACATAAAGAAAAAGTCTTCCTTCTGAACAAAAAAGGAGCAGATATTTGTGAAAGGGTACAAAGTTTCAGTTAGATTGGAGGAGTACATTTTATTAATCAATCATACTGCATGGGGACCTGAGTTATAATAATACATTGCACATTTTAATATAGACAAAAGGATATATGTCAGATGTTCTCACCACAAGAAAATGCATGCAATATAGCACTTGATACAGCATACTTCACAAATTGCTGCTGTACACCGGACATGTTTCTTATATCCTGAGAATTTCAAATGTATCCTGTATAAGCTAAGTACCCTGATTTTCATCCTTACTCAAAGTATATATAAATCAAAATATCATATTATACCCCAAAAATACATACAATTATTCTGTTTCAGTCATAAAGATGATGTATATACAAACGTGTATACAAAGGAAAAGCTACAAGAAACCCCTGCATCTCTTAAATGCGAACTAGATGTGCAAATTGTCTCCTCTTATATTATATCTAAAAAAGTGAGTTTTGAAAGTATAAATAAAAACTAAAAGCCTCAAAGTTTTAAAATATTAGGTTTAACCGCCTCCAAATTCAGATTTACTATAAGTGCTGTTTTTCAGGCAGAAAATTCTGCTACCCCTTTCCAGAGGTGGAGAACATGCTTCATGTTTTTATTCAGAAATAATTCTCCTTGTAATATTTAAGATTTAATTTCCATGTGGAAAATAAAGGAAATAGATTAAACAAAAAAGACTCATCATTTACTAACTCTATGAATTTCATCATGTTGTTACCATAAACTGCCTCATAGTCCAAAGACCTAACACAATAGAAACACAGAACATGATCCTATAGTTGTTTTACTTCATTCTGTTGTGTTTTCCTGTACCAAGGGAATGGTTCACAATCTCTCATTTATTTTCCTGTTTTCCCTTCAGAAATGATGTCTAGGATCTATGCGTGATGGTATAGACAGGTGCATACTTGCTGTTTGACTACAGTTTCCAAAAGGCAAATGTATGCCCTAAGTTGCATAGTTAGTAAATTGGCCCCCGCAGTGGGACAGCTGTCTAGTATGCCCATCTTGCATGTATAAGAGCATCGCCGCCAAGGCTAATGATTGATGATGTGACTTTCCTGACCAGTGTCCACTGGCATGTGATGTACTCTCCAAGCAATGGAGGACACAGGAAGCAGAGTGGGGGGGGGGGGTTGCCAGAGGAAAGAATCACGTCCAATGGTCACAGAACACAAAGGGGATAAATCAATAGATGTGTGATGTCACCCGAAGAGTTTTCTTTTTTCCTCCTAACATGGAGATAGACCTAACTCAGAATAGCTACTGGGTGAAAGTCCGTGCTATCTTTATGCACAGACTGGAGCTATCTTTTGTTCATTAAAAAAAAAAAACTTAACTTTTCTCTTTTCACAAGATGATAATGTTCCAAGAGAGGGTACAATTAATGCAGTGATGTATTAGGGTCCTATAGAGGAGCAGATTCAGTGAAAAATGTATGCGTGATTACTTGAGGAATTATTAGGTCAGCTCACAGGATCAGGGCGGGAGAGTTCACCCTGGTTGTCTGCACTCTGGAGGGGCAGAGGACTCAGCAGCTACTCAAGCCAAGAAGCAGGAAGCCTCAGAACAAGAGGGATCAAGTGTGCAGCACCAGGCCAAGTCGGAGACCGGGAAACACCATGAAGAGTTGCTGGCATGAGTCTGTGCTGGAAGGGAAGAACCCTGAGACTGATGCCCAAAAGTAATGCCAGGAAAAGACGAACCAACTCTACCCAGGTGACTGGAGAGCTTCCAATTCAGGAACACTTCCTTCTTTTTTTTCCTGTGTAATTCTATCTAGGCTACAAGCCTATTGTTTGGTACCACCTACAACAGGGTGGACCCTCTCTCAGTTTGCTGGCATGTACGTGAATCATCCATGGAAACACCCAGACCTGTGCTTGGCTAGTAGGATAGGAGATTCTAATTCCAACCCCCTAGACCTATGGCAATTAACAATCATAGCTGCTGGAAGAAGGCTCATTTATAAAAAGAAAATATCTGAGAATATTATCTGGGGAATCTCAAAATCTTTTAACTTTTTCATATTTTTAAAGATAATGTCAAATATAGGAATAGATTTTAAAAGTGAATGTTTTTCCTCACGTATTATCACCATCAAACAGTACTTATCTTTGGATAAAAACATTGTCATGTTGTGAAAAGAGATTCTCATAGAAAACCTTGACCTTTCAGAAATATTAGTTACAAAAACAGAAAGAAGGACGGTCTACATATGGCACTGATATTTTATATCAATTCTGAAGCCAATTCAGTGGCTAGCAGAGAAAACATGCAAAACCTAAATGTTCTCTCTTTCTCTCTCTCTGCCTCTCTCTCTCTCTCTCTCTCTCTCTCTCTCTCTCTCTCTCTCTCTCTCACACACACACACACACACACACACACACACACACTCAGACACTTTATATAGATATATAGAGATAGAAAGATTACTAGATAAATTAATGGACTTATAGGTGGATTAACTGACTGATAGACAAGTAGATTCATGGGGAATTTTCAGGGAGATCGGTGTGCATAAATATAGACAATATAGATAGATATTTGTTGCTTCTGTTGTCCAAGGAGTAAACTCCAAGAAACAACCTTGGTTCATTATATAATTGCTCTGAGATCAAGTTTTTGCCAGCAGGATAAAAATAATACCTGTCTCCCTCATATTGCTTTCATGAGTATCAAAGCCAACATAACTCTAAAAAACACATAGTATTTGCAGTCCATTTTTTATTCTTCATCAGCTCTTCATTTTATAAAAATAAGATATCTGAGAATATTATCTGCTGTTTTGAGAATCTAGAAATCTTTAACTTTTTCATGTTTTTAAGGATAATATCAAAAATAGGAAAAAATTTAAAAAGTGAGTATTTTCCTTGTGTATTATCATCATTAAAATGTATTTGTTCTAATAATTCCAGATTTCATATGAGTTCATTTGTTTTAAAAAGACATCACAGAGTAAAATAACATATAATTTTAATTTCATTTAAATGAATGTCTGAAGTTTAACATTTCAAATAGCGCACGTAGAGATAAATTTAATGAAAGTTGTGAAAAGCTTGTGCACTAAAATGCTACAGAATAAATTTACAAAGACATAATAAGTTTAGAAATATTCAGTTTTATGGATCAGAATAATCAATGCTGCTAACACAGTAATTTTCCCCATAGATACAGCACAATCCCAGTCAACATCTTAGCTGTCTTTTTAAACAAATTTACAAGCAGACATGCCCACATAGTCAATTGATTTTCAGTGGTATCAGATAGTCCAGTAGAGAAAGAATAATATTTTCAAAACATAGTTTTAGAAAAGCTGGATTTATATTTGGAAAAAAAATAAACGTTAACATTTTCTTATAAATACAAAAAGTGCATAAGAGATGAAACTCTTCAACTTACAGAAAACACTATCACAACAGGGTTGAGAATGGCAACCGTATTTAGAATAGCTTTCAAGGCAATAGTAAGATAAGAAAAAGTGGAGACCTCGACGTGAGAGTTCTTTGGAGGGATTTCCTACTAAACGGGGGCATATTAATGGGATAATGGCCAGTACAGGCCGCAGAGTCAAGGAACAGCATATAAACATCCACACCCATACACATACATGACCGTACACATACACACACAAGTATTAGTTTGGATGATAAAAGGCAGTTGTTGATGAGCTCGTGAGAAGTCTGCCGTCAGACAACTGTTAAAATCTCTTGCCTATTTTAAGCTATAGAATGATATAATGTATTTCTCTGGAGCTTGTGGTAAGGATTCAGCTACAAAAGGTACAATGCGAGTGTGAAATAAGGCGACTGCTCAAAGAACCCTTCCATGCACGTAAGCCCTTCCTCCTTCACTCGCTCTTGAAATCAATACAGCAGCACCATGAATGCAGATCTATCTGATGTAGGAGTCAGTGAGCCAGAAGGGGCGAGTGGTTCAAACACAAACCCTCGGGACCCACTATTTCCTAAGGAAGGTAGAGCCTGTGTGGAGAGCACTGGGTCAGTTGTGGTTAATTGATTATGATTTCCCATTTTATGTGTCTTTTTATGGTTTCAGTTCCAGAAAAGTGTCCCCTTCTATGTCAGCCTCTGTGCTTTGGGTTTCATTTATACCCCCACCTCACAGTGAGTTTTTATTATTGTGACTCACTCAATCCTCCCAGAAACCCTAAAAGGAACTGTTATAGCCCTGTGGAATTGCACAGATAATTTTTAGTTGATAAGCTATGTGATAAACATTGTCTTATGATTGCAGTCCCATTCCAGGGTCCATGTCTTCTCAGAGGGCTGACCCAGGATGTGGGATTCCGTGGTCAGGGTGGATCCTGTGGGCTCCAGAGGCTGTGCCCTACTTAGGAAGGCTTTCACAGACTTTGTGAATTGTGTATTCTAATAGATTTCCCTGGACACTCAACCTTAAATTCCGTGTCCAGTTACATATTTCAGTGTACTCTGTCTTCACCAGTTCCTCTCCCGTGGGTTATCTTCTAACTGATGTTGATTACTTTGCGTGCAGTTTGCTTTTTTCTATTACGCTTCATCAAAATTTTTTCAAATAAATTTTTAAAACAAATTTAGAGTAGATCTCAAAAATCAACATATCTCTTCCCATATTTTCATGTCCTCCTTCAAAATGAAAAGAAATTATGCAGTAGAATGCTATTTGAAGGAAAATAGCAACATATTGTCTTCATCTTTATACTATAGGTGTATATGTATATTTATACAGATATTTTACTGATGCCATTTTCTACGTTTCCTCTGTGTGAGAATTTGCACTGCCAAGTTATTTAATGAGAATTTAAATTTATTTCAACTAGTGGAATGGAAAATACTGCTTGACACTATAACATTAATAAAATTATAGTTTCCATGGATTTGTGCTATTACGTCTAATACATTTTTGTTTTATAGTCCCCTAGGTGTAATACTTTAGCATGTGGTGATTTCCCCAGTCTGTAGCTCTGGGGAGAGGTCGCGCCAAGAGGGGAAGACCCTGGGTAGCCCCCTGGGTGCTAAGGTCTCATACAAGTGAGCCTATATGGGAGGGATGACACTGGGAGGGATGGCTACTTCTCCCTGCAGGTGCAGATCTGGCTGGTTAGGGACTAGAGGTGTTCAGAGTGCAGATGTCCGCCCAGATCTCAGTTAAAATAACTTTCATGTGGCTGAATATTTATCCCCATATAAGAGTGATTAAATCATTGTCTTAAAAAGTTACTGAGTTGGTATTAGTTTATTGATCAAATATACTTTGTGTTTCCTTTGCAGGTAGAGGTGGGACCTGATGAGAAGGACGGTCACAATAATAAAGTGAACCTCATGAGTGAACTTCTGTACTGCAGTCTGTTAAGTTATGGTGGCACACAATACAGAGGCATTCAAACACCTCTCTTTCCTTTATTCTATTATTACTATCCAGAGGATGTAAATCCTTCCATATCGGTGAATTTTGCTCTTTGTAGAAGTTTCATTCCCATTCTCTAGACCTCCATATTCTGCTGAAGATCACAGTGACCTCTTGCTCAGGGCCATGCCTCTGCCATTTCCTGCTCAAGGGTCTCATCAGCTCCCAAGAATCAAACTGAAAGCAGACAACATGTTTAATTCATGCTGAAGCATCACCCGTTGTTCATTCTCACTTTGATTAGCTGTCCTTCAAAACTTCAGGACAGATATGCTTGTACTTTATACTTTAGGAAATTAGCATGATTGCAGAGAGATTTGCTCTGCATGTGACAGCTTGCCACAACCTGGGCACGTGGAAAGATGTAACAGAACACAGAATTCCCTTTTTGAGATACCCCAGGGTTTCCTCAATTCAGTCAGATTCTATTTAGGTGATGAATGCTATTCCCTACTCTAAAGTTGGAAGGGGGTATCTACTTTTTGTAAACATAACTTTTATATCATGATGGTTAGAAACATAACCATGATAAATATCTGGCCACAGACAGAAACATAAAAATATTTTTGCATAACTGATTCAACACTGATAATTTCTGCAGTAGAAGACAAAAGATTTTATGGTCTTTATCTGGGGATTTCCTGGCACTGTAATTATTTCTGTGAGGGCAAGACCAGTGCTGTCAACTATGTGAAGGGACATGCTGAAGTGCTGGGTGCCTTCGGACGCTGCTGTGCTGTCACCCCTACATGAGATAAAGCAACATCTCCATCATGTTTTGAGAATCCCAGAGCCTCTATAGTTTCCTCAGATTTCCAAGGACCCCATTCCTATGGCTATGTGGTTCTGGTCTCTTCTTTCTCTCACTGCTGTCAATAAGCTATCCATGGTGATGCAGATGCAGGTGACACAGATGTGCACTCCAGGACACCAGCAAATGGCCAGGAGTCCCCTGGAATGAAGGGTAATGCTAACCATGTGGACTTCCTGTATGAGTCTGAGGGGAACCCTGAGAGTTATTTTACACCACTCTCACAGAAAGCCATCTGCACATATATTTGGTCCCCTGTGCACAGTGGGGTCTCATTTGGCCACTGGGACTGCTCTTCCTCCTTCCTCTCCCACAATTATTCAATAAATTCAATAATATATGAATCTATCATGAGTGTACATGTGGATGTATACATGTTAAAGTGTTATCCTACACTCGTACATTTGAAGTAAAAGTATTGTAATCTCTCTCTGGAAAAAATGGTAAAACTATAGACTTTCTGGAAAATTAATGTTAAATGTTATTTGCTCTGATTACATTTTCATAACAGTTGTGGTGTCAACTTGAATAAGCAATGCTCAGTAGATTGCTTTAGAACAGTTTTGGGTGCACTAGATGGGTAGCTTACTGAAGAGAGAAGATCCACTGTGAATGTGGGTGGCAGAAGGCAATAGGCTTGTAGCTGGGATGGAATAAACAAGGGAAAAGAAATAAGTCTCACTTCTGCTTCTTCTGAAGAGTTCCAATCTTTGACATCCTCTTCTAATATCTGTATCCAGACTTCTAGGACCAACTCTGCAGCATCCTGATTGAGACCCATTGGACTCTACGGTGAGCTTGAGGCCTTTGGCTTTTCTCTGGATCCTTCCACTCTTGCACATCATTGACTGCAGAACATAGACTAGAAGCTAACTTCTGTAGAGAAGTTTTAGAGCAGGGTGAGTCCTGCTTGTCTGGGGAAGCTCTGCACACAAGGTTGTCTGCAGCCCAGGAGAAAGTGCAGGAGTAGGTGGGAATGAAGGAAGGACCTCATTTTAGAAACTGAAATTCAAGCTCAGAAGTGTGAGATTTATTGGTTGATCTAACCAAAACATAGGAAAATGGTATCAGTAAGTCTACACACCAGAAAGATCAGGCAGTGTGTGGTGCTGAAGCAGGAGAGAAAGCAGAGCAGAGGGCCTGCAAAATGAGAGACCTCAGTGCTTCTCTTGGGCAATGGTCTCCACACTGAGGTGCATGGGCCTATCAAGATGGGGAATATTTTTTAGCTGGTATGCATTATTTTTATGTCATATCTTCCAAACTCATTGTACCTATTTCTTAATAGAATTCGTATATCATTTATGCGTTAATCAGTGTGGATGCACTGGGAGGCATTGCCAGTAATCACTAGTTGGCAAGAAGTGTGGTCTGTAGACAAAGGTTGAGGGCTGATAAGGACAACTAGGGGGAAGGATGGATGCAAGAAAAACTCTAAGTTGGAAGGAGCATGCTGCCTAAAGTCAATTCTGACATTTGAGGTGTGAAAGGGCACTGAGGTTCAGACATAGTAATGTTCTTACATGCTAACAGTGAGCTATTTGGAAAAAAATCAAGAAAACAATTCCATTTATAATATTTTCAAAAATAAAATATTTAGAAAAAATTTCAGCAAGGAGATGAGAAGCATATATGGTGAAAACTATAAACGTTGATTAAAAATTAAAGAAATTGCAAATAAATGGAAAGATACTCTGCGTTTATGTGAATAATCAATAATTTTGAAATATCCAGTCTTCCCAAAGTAACCTAGAGATGCAAAACTATCACTGCCAAAACACCAATGATATTCTTTATGGAAACTAAAACAATCTTCTTCATTTTCAGACTTCAAAACTGGACCCTGAATAGTCAGAACAATCTTTACAAATGGAGCAAAGCTGGAAGCATCACATTACCTAATTTCAAGTTATATTACAAAATAATAGTAATTATAATGGCATAGTACTCTAATAAAAACACATATATGGGCCAATGCAACACAGTAGAAAACGCAGAATAAATCACACATTAACAAGCAATTGATTTTTGATAAAAATAACAAGAACACATAATAGAGAAAAGACAATCTCTTTAATAAATGATACTGGGAAAACAGGATATACTAATGCAGAAAAATAAAACTAAAATCTTAACTTGTAACAGTTATAAAAATCAACTCAAAAAATTTGAAAAATCTGAACTTAAGAGGTGAAACTATGGACCCACTAGAATAAAACATGGAAATGCAGCATGACATTCATCAAGGCAAACATTTTTAGATAAGATTGGAAAAGTACAGGTAATAAAAGCAAAAGTAATCAAATTTTGCTTCCATTTGCAAACTCATTATCAGATTACAAACACAACCATGGCCATTTTCCCCATACAAACACATACACAGCAATCTTCGCCAAAATTTTAAAATAAATTAAATTCATAAACCAGAGTATCACTGTATATCAAACTAAAAATCTTCTGCAGAGCAAAGGAAGGAACAAAACAAAGACACTCTACAGAATGAGAAAAATATTTGTAAACTCTGTATTTGATAAGGGCTTCACAACTAGAACAAAGAAGGAAATTAAACAAGTCAATATCCAAACAAAAAAAAGACACACCTTAATAATAAGCAAAAGATCTTTATAGACATTTCTCAACATAAGACATAGAAATAATCAGTAAGTAAACAGACATACAGAGAGTACAAATGCCTAACAGATATCTGAAAAATGCAAACAAAAGCCACAATTATGTTGGCTTCCTTCACCTATTCTACTTGTTTATTATATTAAAATATAACTAAATTTAAAATATTACAATTTGCATAAAATTTTCAAGTCTAAGAGTTCCTTTACTATTCAGCCTCAAGGTATGAATAATTTAGAATTCTGGTTTAACCAGCAGAGGATACAAAATCTATGCTTACTGTAGTGATCAACTGACATCACATTTTTCTCTTCTAGGGCAAGGCAGGCATATAGAACAAAAGTTGGCACATAAAAGAAAATCTAAAATAGCTAAAATACTTAAAATACCTGTTCAGAGAACTAGGCAAATACTAATGCTATCTGAAAATAAACTGAATAGTTCTAGAAAAAGACATAATGCCTTTGACAATTGGACAAAGAATCTATAAATATGCAAAGCCTATTGTAATTGTTTTTCTCTATCAGAGGAAGTTTCACTGTATCTGTCTTCTTCTTAATCTTTCCACAATTAGAGTCTGATTCTATCCAAATTATGAAATGCTGCATCAAAATTAATTCATGGCCCAAAATGCCTGCAGCGTTATACTGTTCCGATCATACACTCCATGTTTCCTTCTCTAGCACCTGAGACTCCTAAGTGGCCCCGACTATTGGACGGTTTTAGCACATGAAACAGCTTGCTGGCAGCCCTTCATATAACCTCTTGTGGGGACACATCAATTCCCTTCTCCTGACACTAAAAGTCCATCCATAAAATGCTTCATAAAAATGCTCCTCTAGAGCTATTTTGACAATTTTCCAATTAGGTTCTGAAAGTCACTGTTGCTCAAAAGGTCACGATGTCTTCTTCAGTTTCCGTCTCACTGTGTCAGTGAAGAGTTTCCATTATTAGCCTATTCTGGGATGCCCCTTATCACAAGGCTTTTAACAATCAATTACAAAAGCTCCTAGGAAATGGCATACAAAGACAGAAAAATGAGCACAAAACATGTTTATTCTTATTTATGCCTGATAATTAAACCTTTAAGAACAACATTAATATTATTTCCTATTTATGTCCTATAATTTCTTTAGCAAAGCTATGATCAAAAGCTGGGTAAGTCTACTGCTGATGCCTGGTAGAAAGAGTAAGATAAAAATTAGAGAAAGGTAAAGTTATGTAGCAGCAGATTTATTCCTGGTATTGGATCCTAACTAAGCTTGCCTATGATGTTCTCTGCCAGGCATCAATTACAAGCAGAAATACGCACAAAATCCAGCCTTTATTATCCTTAAAACAGGCTATGAAATAATGAGTTATCAACATTGTTTGATTGAGAACCACACAGAAGGTTAGTAATGTGTACTTCTGAGTGAGAGAGAGAGAGAGAGAGAGAGAGAGAGAGAGAGACAGAATCTTAGATACGTGACCCAGAGATGTTCTGTGTCAGCCCTTGGACCTTCTTCTCTAATATACTTCCCTGCTATGGTTCACAGTTGTGCACGGTGAATGTTTTGTCCAAGAAATGGGAAAGCTGACTAATACAGGAAATTGAGATTGGAGAAGTGGAGCTGTTACTGTGCTTGTAGCTGACTCTGCAGTACAAAAGCCTTTAGAACTGGTTTGTGGAAGTACTTTGTAAAGGTTTGGAGGTACAGGTTAGAGAAGCCCTGTTGGCAGATGCTCGTGGGTGATTCTACTTAAGTCTTAGAAAATGGGAATCCTACCAGGAATGCTGACAATAAAGCCCAGACTCAGGGGTTTTCAATGGGGAAGATGGAGCCCATTAAAAATTGCATGAGTGAACACAACGTGCATATTATCTGGAAAAAATAGTCTGCATTTTGGTCATAGCCTAAGAATTTCCAGAGGCTGAGTTTAAGTGCAGAGGACTAATTGTGCTGGCAGAGGAATTTCAAAGCAGATCAATGTTTATGCTATATTGATGCTAATAAGCTGTTGGCAGCTTATTAGAAAATTGGGAGCAAAAAAACAGAGCAGAAATGTCTGAAAATTATAAATTTTGGCTCAAAAAGAACCAGTTGTTAAGTTGAAGCAAAAGGCTGTCTAATTTCTAAATAAATCAATACCATGAAAAAGAAACCAAGTACTTTGAACTAGGGCTAGAAGAAAGATGGCTTGAGGGCATCTCAGGAATCAGCAAGATTCCCCATAGTTTACAGGCTCAGTGGTGCGAAAGTGTCAGCCTTTCAGTTAGAGAGTGTCCTTGGGAGTGCTGCTCAAGAAAGCCTATCTAAGGAATTGGTTCCCCGAGATTGATTTTGTCATTCTTAGCCCCTTATGTGCTCAGAGGCTGCTGCAACCGTAGTCCAAAATGTCAAGACGGCATCAGGTCTTGGTGTCACATACACAATGTTGTTTTGTAAGGCAGGCAGAATGAAAGGGTTGTGGGGTCATAGAGGCTTCTGCTCAGATTTTATAGGAAGAATTTGAGCTGGATGGGAGAGTATGAATGAAGTAGAAGTTGCAAAGACACTAAGAAGTCAGAGATGCTAGAATGTAAAACCTCTTCTGAGAAAACCTGAGAACTTTTCTTGAGCTTTGGACCCAGCTCAAGAGAGAGTCCTTTCTTTTTATTTTTTTATTTTTTTTATTTTTTTTTATTTTTATTTTAGAAACATAAAAGTACAAAAACATATTGACAAACAGACACCCATTATCATAGAAAATAGTACAATCACAACTAATCTATAGACAAGGTGATATGGTCTCAACAGTAGTTGTTGCTTTATCCATTGATATCTTCAAATTGTAGATGTATGGACCCATATACAGACATGCAAATTTAGTCAGACA